>JAZGTJ010005116.1:1300-11497 GCA_036877575.1 Botia almorhae
ATACCTCAGAAAATAATTTTAAGTAAATGAATGTTTATTCCATTTACAAAGATTGTATCAGTCACATATGTATTTTAAATAATGTTAAAATTGTTATATGTAATAATTTGATTATGCACTTCCGTTGCCAGTGGGAAACAACAGGCGGTTTAAGAGAAAGAAACTTTCCATATGACTGAATTTGTCAAGTTAGGGTTAGGGTCGGGTTTGGTTAGGATACAGTATATGAGCTTTGGAGTGTTGAAAAGGGTGGAACTCGAATATGGTTGACGGTAACCGTTGACTTCTCAGTGGTACCTCTCTCAGTGGTCTATGGAAGGGTAATGTAGTCAGACAGCCTACCTAAACAGTGTACTTTTGAGACTATGCAACATTAGTCAATTAACATGACAGATTACAGGTATCACATTTAACAAGATATGCCATTCCTGCTTACATGATGATGGCGCTTAGAAAGATAAAATTATCCAGTACCCAAACAACCAACCCACTGACTTCAATTGAAAGAGGTAAGAGATGGTAGGTGGCATTTTGTGACTCAGACTGGCAAGTAGTCCTTAGTAGTCCTTAATTATCATCATGTTAATTGTCCACACCCTAGCAGCCATTTAGAGCACCCTAGCAACCACATGGCAGCATGCGAATCTCAGCACAAGAATGTCATAGAAATATTGGATATTTTGATTCTGACAAATATCCAGCCTATTAGTTTTAACCTTTTGACTGTCTGACTGCACCCTAGCAACCATTTCCAGTACCATAGTAACCGTGTAATGAAATGAATAAGCCATACTTTTGCAAGGCACTGTATATCTTTCTAAGTGCCATCTCTATGTAAGCTGGAACGGCATATCTTGCTTAATATCTTGCTTAACATCTGTCATGTTAATGTGCTTGGGCTAAATTGACTCAGGCTGTCAGTAGGCTGGTATGTATTGCCCTGGCAATTCTCTTGCCACACCCCAGCAACCATTCAGAGCACACTAGCAACCAAATAACATGATAATTATGGTAGCATTGCATTAAATTATGTTAGCATTATGTAAAACTGTGCTAGCATCATGTTAAATCACATAAGCTTTACGTTAAATCATGTTAGAATTATGCAACATCATGTTATTATTATGCTAAATCATGGTATCTTGTTATATCATGCTCAATTTTGCTAGCATTATGCTAACATAATTAGGGGTCAAGCATTGTTAGTTTTTATTATTATATTATTGTTGCATGTGTTAGTCCACTCTGAAGTCTATGGCAGCCCATGGAACAGTACAGGTAAAAGTTATTAAATTGGGTGCACAGAGGCCAGTCTAAAATGTTACCATAGCCAATTTGGAGTCTCTATCTCAAACCCTCTAACACCACCAACAGTTTCACTGATGTTCACTCAAGTTTCATCACAGTGCCACCTACTGATGCCGAGATAAGAAAAATGGCTATTTTTGCTTATAACGTTTGAATGCTTTGTCCTAAAATCATGAAAATCATCTCCTTAGATTCCCTGAGGCAAGTCGAACAATATCCAGTTTTCCTTGGTCAACCATTTTGGGCATTGGCCATTTTAAATTTAGTCAAGTTTTAGGCCCCCTTATGGCCAAAATATATAATGAAATCTATGAAAATGCTTGTATGAAAACTTTGACGAATTGTCATTTAACATATATCATTAGATTTGTTGGCCAACACCAAGTCCTACAATACCAAGTATTGCACCATACTTCCTGTCTGCCATATTGAATTTTATTTAAAACCTGCTTTTTTAAATTCTACAAAATTTTCATTGGAATGTTGTAATCTTGGTAACTGTGTATAGCTGATGTTATTGCCTCCTGATACATCACTTCATTGTTTTCCTCACCTTGTAAGTCGCTTTTAATAAAAGCATCTGCTAAATGCCTAAATGTAATGTAAATGTCTATATAAAATTTGTTATATGGCATGTAGGGACAATTGTTATAATAAAGTTATTGAAAGCTTTTGATTAATCAAATGGTTCTTGTATACTGTATCAACGAATTCTAAGACGAGCACACCAATATAGCTTGAGGCTTTATTTTCACAAAGCTCTGCATGTCATCCATAGCACATCTTGTTCACCTCATAGTAATTTGGGGACAGTGCCACCAAAAGTTATAAGTAATTTTGCCCTTTTTGGGCTTGACTCCGTAATGGCTGTTTGCGGCTATTTGGTTGCATTATGCTAGCATCTTGCTGACATCATGTGTAATCTTGTTAGCATCATGATAAATCAGGCTAACATCATTCTAAAACATTAAATTATGCTAGCATCATGCCAGTTATGTTTGCATCATGCTAACAGCATGTTAAAAAACATGGTTAAAACAGGTCAACCTTAATACCATGATAATGTTAAAATGTTTGCTTACCATTGATCAACTATTTTAATCTTAAAGACTAGGCTTTCTCAAGCCAATATATTTATACTATACAATCAAACTTTTCATCAAGGTGGGGAATGGGAATGGCCAGTAAGCAATTTCTGAGAATGTTTTTGTGAATATGTCCTGCATGCCTGTTGTCCGTGTTGACAATAAATATTTTTAATGAGCAAATAATAAACTCAATAGACAACAATCTGAGGCAGCTTTTTTATTACTTTACACTGAGAAATTCATTGTAAAAAGACCAAATGGAATAACCTAAATTCTGCCTCATTAACAACAAATTTAGTCATTTATTGTGACACTTTCTAAAACATGCAATACAGACTCTATTCTGGGCTCACTTTTACCTTTACTTTGTATTAACGCATGAACAAAACATATGCAAGCAAAATTCAAAAAAAGCAATACTGCACACAATGATGCACACGACTAGCAACAATGAGTAATGAAGTAATTTACCAAATGCCTTTTTCTTAATCTATTTGGGGTAAAAAGGAATTAAAAAACAAAAACATTAAGGGTAGTAGACTTCACAGAATAGTAATGAGGGGCAATGACAACAAAAAATACAGTGAAAACAAAAATAACTAAGTAATTTACCAAATGCCTATTTTCATTTTATTGGGGAAGGATAAAAAATTGTAGTGGGCGCCAAAAAGAGAGATGAAGGGCATGACAACATTTAGACTTATGATCGAGACCGTGAGCGGGATCGGGAATAAGACTGCGAGTGTGAACGGGAACAAGATTTAGATCTGGATCTAGACTTCCTATGCAGATCAGCACCTGGGGACGTTTGTGACCTAGATCGAGAACGAGCTCTCGAATGGTGTGGCCTTTCTGCCATGCCTCCCTCTTCGTCACTCTTGGTTACCTTCCGACTCTTGGTCCCAGAAGCCCAGTTACTTCCTGATTTGGATCTTGATCTAGATCGAGAATGAGACTGGCCCCTCTTGTTCTCCCATTTGTATTTTTTGTTGTCTGTATCATCTTTGTTGTCCTTTGTCTTCTTGCTGACTGACCTGCTGCGTGATCGTGAGCCTGAAGGTCTACAAAGGAGGAAAACAGTAACTTAATGTATAGATGTTTTGACAAGAAAGAACCACACAGAAATCATAAGTGGTTTCTGACTAAGCAATAACTGCCCTCTTGTGGATTCTAGGTTGCTGTACAGTTGGTTGCTAGAAGGCATTCCTGTCGCTGTATGCAATAAACCTTACTAGCAGTCACATTGGTGGACATAGCTTGGTCACTTCACTTCACTGATGCTGTAAGTTGCTATATCAGTGCGAACTCCCCTTGAGCTTGACAAACATTTTTGGAGATGTTGGCCCTTTCTCAAGCATTAAGAAACTATAATAGAAAACTGCTGTCGAAGGGGTTTGTAAGATGACCAACCAATTAACTGACTTGTTATTAAGGACTTTGGTATAACATCTCATATATTTATTATTTAAAATGTAACCTAATTAAATTTAAATTTTAAAATATAAATTATTCTACATTTAGGAAAATGGCACGGTCCACACCAAAACAATAACATTAAACATACTAGGAATGATATCGCTGGGATCACTTTTGAAGTGATTTTCTTCCAGTTGAACAATAAAACAATGACAGTCAATCAATAGAATGAACAATGCTGTCGTCCACTGGTATAGAAGCTAATATAGCTATCATTATCTTTATTGTTATCGTTCTTGCTGTGAATCGGCTTTTAGTGTTCCATAAAAAGAATCATTGTATATTATTTTCTCTTTAAACAAACGTCATATAATGCAGTGTTTCCCAACCTTTTTGAGCCAAGGGACATATTTTACATTTGAAAAATCACAAGGCACCACCAAACAAAAATGTAATGTAAATCTAAGCCTTAGAGTACCAATCAGGTGAAATTGGATAATTTCCACAGCACACCTGATGATTTCTCATGGCACACTTATGTGAGGAAAACCACACACTTATGTGCCGTGACAGTGGTTGGGAAACACTGATATAATGGATATAATTATAATCTTATAAGTACACAGTATATGTTCAATTTGTCATCTGGGTTTCCTACCTTGAGCTGCTGGTTCGACTGTGGCTTCGGCTCTTGCGAGACCTTCTGCTCCTAGAGCGGGACCTGTGGGATGCGTGAGTGACAGCAGATACTTCATACACATGACCTCTAAAGTAGCTGTTATTAGCCATCACTAATCTCTATGTAGAATAAAACGTTTGTCTCCATCAATACTTTAATTACATAAGCAATTGTTTTTTAAATTAAAGGCAATGCAGTTCTTTGCACCTGGAGCGGCTGCGGGAGTAGGAGCGGCGGCGTCTGGCACCAGGCCTGTCCTCAATGAGCCGAATCTTTCTTCCATTGACCTCAGTGCCATCAAGTTTTTCCAGGGCTCTTTTCATGTCCGAGTACTGCCTGAATTCTATGACCCCCTCGTTCTTGCGGCCCTTATTAGCATCCGCATATGTCACCTCACCAGCCTGTCGCATGTAGTCCTTACATGGAACAGCAACAGAAAAGTGAGTTAACAACAGGATTATTGTTAGTATAGCTAGCTGACTAATAGCCAGGCTTCTTAAGACCACTGCCTGATGGGCATTCTGGCCAATAAGCCAATAAGCACTGGATACATTACAGCCAAATTTCTACTTGATATTGCTAGTTGGGAGGAGAGGCTTTCTCACTCAAAAGCATTGATGTGCATTTTGGTCTAGAATACTAGAGCCACTGTGGTTTTCCTCACCTAAATAAGTTCTTTATGCCTAAATGTAAATATTCCTAGAAGAGAAATGTGTATTTTAACTGCATACATCTGCTTAAAGGTTTAAGATATATTTAAAAAAACAGTGTAGCCTGATATACAGGTACAGAAAAGACAATGTTTATTTTAAACTACTTTTTTTTGCAAGATAATGCGAGTTTGCAAAACTTACTGCAGTGATGCTAAAGTGATTGGTTCACAAGCATTGCTATGCTTTTGATAGTGTTATGTGACTATGTGGTGTTTATTTATTTTGTTGCTATGTATTTGCTAGGGTGTTTTGGTTGTTGCTTACTGGCTAAAAAGTCTCCATGATATTCTCATCCCTAACGACCTCAGCCCTTCAATTTAAATGTATGACTTTTTTTTCTTGTTTTGCCCACCAGGCAAAAAATGCAAATCTGTCAATGTGGAAAGTAATAGCACATCTCTTCACAACATTGGACTATAATGTCTCTTGCACAAGCTATTTGAAAAGAGAAATGCACCAAAATGTAAAACTTGAATTGTTCAAATTCCTAACCCTAACTATAAAGAATAATAAAAGTAAGCATGCCTTATAACTATTACCGTTTTTTTTTTTGGTGCATGCTTTGTACCTTAAGATCTTGCCAGCTGCAGCGACTAGAAAGATTTTCCACAATCAGTCTGTAATCTGTGCGTGTAGGTGGGCCATATCTTTCCCCTCCTCCACGTCCATACCGGTTACCTCCAAAGTAAAAGAACAAGACTTATACAGATAGGCAAAAGAAAGTCTCAACATTTTTATATTCAGATAAATAACAAAATGAAAAAAAGAATAAAATTATAAAATTTCTACTATTAAAGACATATTTTTTCACCAAATAACACATACTTACGCTGTCTAAAAGAAATCTAAAAAATTGATAACACAGGAAAAGGGAAAATAAAACCAAATTAAATAAATATTTCAGGCACCTAAGAGCTTAACCCACATCTAAACCCTTTGGCATCCTCACCACCCGGCTTAATGAGAAAAGTGGTCCTCATTCACATTGGCTCGCTTTAATGGTTTGCCCAGGGGCCGGGCCCAGTTTGGTCAAAGAGGCACACGCATGGGAGGGGGAGACACCATGGCCAGCAAAAGGGGCAGGCAGTCAGACTATTTTAATAAAACATTGAAGGTTAAATTTCTATCTTTATTGACATTATTTTGAAAAATTACTTTAATTTGAAATAAATTTAAAAACAGAATTCTGCATATAGTTGATTTTATAGTAGAATTTACTTTCATGTTTCTTACATATTAAAAAGTAAAAAACAAACAATAATCAGGGTAATTCTTCAAATAGGGGCGCTTTTAGCTTCTTTAACTACTTACATTTTAATTTTAACTTGATATACAATTTCTTAAATGTAATAAAACATCAATATGTCCTAAAAACATTCTTTATTCTAAGCATTATTTTAAATCATCCCATAGGACAGAAAAGATCCCCTAAGTGAAGAATAACCCATAAATGAAATTATAAAGATGTAAACAGTTTTTCTTGCTTCCATAACATATGCATGCACAATAAGGTTACATAAAATTTTTCAGGCTTCTCAGAGATTAAACACTTAAATGAGTGTTTCTTTCATTATGTTTTTTTCAGTTAAAATAAAGACGATCAAAAACAAACACACACAGACAAAACCCCATACAAACCAATGACGACATTTACATCTTTATAATGTGATTTATAATTTGTTTCATCTAAACTAAACACACATGCTGAGAAGCCTAAAAAATAGTTAGTTTTAAAATAGTCCAAACTCGTAAAAAAGAGGTTTTGCCAAGAAAGAATGAAGTGAAGATTCCGTGAAGATTACATAAATATCTTACTTCTTCCAGATCTGTTCCCGCCATCACGCCGCTGTCCTATGGTGTGCTCCACTACGACTCTTTTCCCACAAAGGTCTTTTCCATTAAGATCATACACAGCATCATCTGCATCACGGGGGTCATCGAACTCCACGAAGCCATATCTAAACAGACAGAGGTGGGATTTATAAACTTTGAGGAAGATCATGCATGTGAAATATTGTATAATACACGTAACACAAACCAGCTGATTAGGAACATTATCGACTGTTTTAGGTATTCCTGAGATGTAATATTGGTTCCTTCTTTAAAGCGTGTTTTATTAGGTAAAATGTGCCAGTTTGATCCCATGTAGATTCATTAAGCATAAAATAGTAATAACTTTAATATAAATGTATATAAATTAATTAATATAAATAGTACATTTTTAAACCGTGTTCTTTTAAGAGTGCGCTTGTGAAAATACGTTAAATTTTAAAAAGATAGATTAAAAAAAATAAAAGTTGTAATTAGAAAACTCGTTAGTTTGTCTTTCATGGTGGCCATGTGTATGTATAAACTTAATTAAATCTATGAAATTTGCAGTTCTGTGAACACGGGCCACCAAATCTAGGCCACAAAAAAACAATGTGGCTACCCTTCTGGCGCGTGTATTTTATTAATAGCAAAATGAGAATACGATAAAATTGCAAACACTTGATTTTGCGTAATGTACCACTACAGATTGTTTACTTAATTCGTAATGGGAGTTATCTTTTACCTGTTTAATACATCAACAGAACCGACTGTTTGTCCTACTTAATTGCTAAGTAGCTGTTTCGGCTATACATATAATATTCTCGCATAAGAATTTGATTTACCCATTTTTAAGGTCCACCTCCAGTATCTTCCCATAGCCTTTAAAAAACCTTTCCACGTCTTTTTCTTTGGCGCGATAGCTCAATTTACCCACGTAAACTCTAGACATTTTGTCGGAGCTTTAGGTCTGCGTGTCCAAACAGCAACGTCTGTGAAATTCAAAATAAGAGTCTGGGAAGTCGATACTTTTCAAAATGAAAGTCACATGGTTTACCGTCAAAAGCGATAGCAGTTGTGTGTTGTGCAACTTCCTGTCCTGAAGATGGCGCTGTTAGTTCACGTGCCTTGGCTATAAAATGAGTATTAGTATAGCAAAAATTACTTATTGAGGCACTTCTGTTTGTTGTCCTTGTAATTCGAAAAATTAAACTGAATACTGAGACTTTTATCCTCCGGCTCCACATGCTTCTATGAATTAGAACTTTACAAATTTTCAAAATAGTTCTACTACATTTAAAAATGCCTGCTGTTGTTTTTTTTCAACACTGTTTTTGTCATGTCCTGGTGAGCCAACATCTTTCAACAATCTGACTGAAAATGTTTGAGAATTAATTACTAGTTGTATTAGTAGTTATTAGTTGTACTAGTTGTATTAGTAATAATTAATTACTAGCTTCTAGAGATGAATGGTCAGCTGCACAGGAGCAAGCTTTTTTCTTCATTGCCTGGGGGAGAAGGCCAGAGATTCTTTTACACTTTACCAAACCAAGGACAGACAATGGAGGAGGCTATTGAGGCATTGAAGGTACATTTCATCCCTAAAAGGAAAGTTTAGCAGCCACGTGTGGGTCTACATCTAATCATGATGAAGCGCTATGTGACCAATTAGTGGAGACTGTAACCAGTCATTGCATTAGAGAATTCTTGTTGATAGAGACTGACTTGACTCCTACCAAAACTTGCCAAACTATTACTTTTGTTACCCAAATTGGGGCTGATGGTGAACAAGCTAAAAGTATTTCTGATTATAATTCAATACCTGTACAACAATCCAAAAAAGGATAAGATAATGCACTGATTGCACTGCTACTATGGACTGGGTTTGATTAAAGGACTGCAGCTTTGAAAGTTCTTCTGTTCTTTTAGTGTCTGTACATGTCTCAGCTTCTGTTATGCATATTTTCAGCATTTGAATCTGTTGCTATGGCATGTACAAAAGGCATGTACATATTTACAGAAACATTTAAATTGTGTTAAGTATCCTATGGCCTTACTTCAGCACCCTTTCAGAAATTTCAGAAAATATAGTACAAGGGTAGCCAAATGTAAGCTGGATTACATCATTGTTTGGGGTCACATACATGATGAGGAATGTGAAGTTCCTCATGCCCCAGTCCCTTCGAACACATTTACTTCTTGGATTGCTGTCCTGGTATAATAAATTTGTTTCCGATTTTGCCACAGCAATAGAACAATTCCATGCTTGTATCAAAATGCCCTATTTGTCTAGACAGATGAGGCTCAGAAAAGCTTTTAAACTGTGAAACATCTCTTGGTCATAAGTTCTGCTTTGGCAGTTTTAACAGATACATCTGATTATGAACTCTCTGCTGCATCGTTAAACCCTGCATCTTTTCCATCGGTGCCTTTGAAAAAAGTGGCTGTGAATATAGTACGCTGTTTAAAACTGCTGTGTGGGACTGTTGTTACATGCTGACATTAATTGATTATCATAATAAGTTGCCTGAAGTAGCTTTCAATGCTTCTATTACTACGCAAAATGTGATTGCATTCCTGACCTCTGCCTTCAGCCAATTTGGTAATCCTTGTTTTCTTGTTTCTGATAATGGAAGTCAATTTACTCAGTTTGCTGCATTTTTGAAAAACAGAGACATTCAACACATGTACATCATTGTATTATCCAGCTGCAAATGGAGCTGTTGAGAGATTTCATTGTGTTATTAAAAATTGTATTTAATTTAATTTAATTCAATTCAATTTTATTTATATAGCGCTTTTTACAATGTTACATTGSTTCAAAGCAGCTTTACATAAAAACAAAGAATAGTAGTAAAACACAGAACAAATGTCTGACATGTTAATGGTATTATTGCAAATAACATGTGTGGGATAAGACTAATACTATAGTAGGCCTATAGTATGTTTACGAACTAAGAGCTGACTGAACAATAAAGCCACAAAATTGTTGAGCAAAATACATGCATTCCAGCTTGCATAAATTATAAATGTTAAGCAAAATACATGCATTCCGGCTCATAAGGAAGGTCTATAATAGGTTACATCATGGGACAGTGCTATAAGGGATTTGCAATAGTACCATGAACTACACAACATGCAAAAGCAGCATACATACATACAAACATAAAATATATACAGTAAA
>JAZGTJ010005116.1:17939-28511 GCA_036877575.1 Botia almorhae
GTGTCGACTAAAGGTGATTTTGCAGGCCTCACATGTTGTCTGGTTGGGGTCTATGTCAGTTTCAGTGGGTGGCATTTTTGGGCTTTGCAATTCCAGCTGTGTTCCATTTGGTCTCTCCCGTGCACCATAGGGTGTTGATGCTTTTTTAACCTGCACTGAGAGCTCATCTGAGACCTTTCCATCTACAATGGGATTGCATGGGGTGGACTCATGACCTTTAACCTCAGAGGAATGGGCAGCATTTAGCATAACTGCCAAACTGGCTTCAGTTTTAGGACTCACAGTGCCTGCAGGTTTATCCAAAAGTCCAGGGAAATCATGCAGCTTGGGTGTGTGTTCCCAGCGACTGTTGCAGTAATGTTTCTTATGCACCAAATAATTATCAAGGTTATTAAAGGTGATATTGCATTCAAAGCATGTTGGTCCTTTGTTGGTGCTGTACATCACTGGAGGGTAAGTGTTCCCCCCATGACGTAACCTGTGATGAACCAGCTCTGACATTTTGGCCAAAATCTCAGATGCCTGTGGGCCCACAGTAATATCCTGTGAGAACGGGACATGTGGCATGAAGGGGGGTATGGGAAAGGTGGGAGGCAGATGGTGCTGAATAGGTGAGGAGGCCAAACGTGGACTAGAGGGTTCAGATTTTACCCTTGAAAAAGAAACACCAGCCTTGTTTCCTGAGTTGCCCTCACTCTTAATGGATGTTTGGCCACTTTCCATGGTTTCTGGTTTGGCAATTGGACCAGTATCACATAATTTTGCACTTTGGTGTTTTAAATTTGCATTTGTTCTGCCTTGTTGAGGGCTTCCTGCCAGGTTCTTATGACAGTTATAAGCTTTGTCTTCTTTGATAGGTTTGTTTCCTGTACTGCCATGTCCATGCAGTTCCTGGTGTCTGGCCAGTTCTCTGGGGGTTTGGAAGGTAAAGTAGCAGTGACCACACCTCAAGCCAATTTGGGACAGATGTGAAAGGATGTGGTGCTGGAGTGCCATAAGTGTTTCAGCAGTGTAATCACAAATTGTGCATTTCAAGTTGCTTCCAGTGGTGATCTCATCCAACTTAAGATCTTTAAAGAAAAACAGAAGTGTTAATAATGCTCAACTTTATGATAAAAGAATCATTCTGATTACTAACAGTGCCCTCTTAAGTCAAAGCCAAGGCCTAGTGGTCAACATATTCTGACACATTGAACCACGGTAATTATTTAGCTGAAGTGAGTTCAAATCTGGCTCATGACATTTTCTGATTGAAGAAAAGCAGTGACTGCAAAACAAGCGGCTACAATCTGGACTAATTGCTGACATAAAACATAAAATGGCAACATGTTTTAGTCTTGTAATGCCGGCATGACTTTACTGGTGAGATTATTATTTGTAAAAAAAAAAAAAAACTAAAATCACTAGATCACTCACTATTATGTGTGGTTAAGTGCATTTCCAGGGTATGTGAGCCTGCAAAGCTCATATTGCATTGTGGGTATGTGCAACTGCGGAGCATTTGATGACTGATATTGGAATTGTTGTCTGCCACCATCTCAGGGTCCCTTAGTCGCCCACTGCAGTAATACATAAGGTGGGCCTGGAGATTTCTTTCACTCTTGAACCAGATGCCACATGCCTTGCAGGGAAAGATGTCTTCTAAAAAGACACAAATGAACAGAGGAGGGTAAATATCGAATTGCTGCAGAAAATTCAACCCTTCATAATTGCCTTGTCCATAGCAAACATGCACATCAGAGCTGTGATGACTCTTTACATTTACATTTACGCATTTGGCAGACGCTTTTGTCCAAAGCGACTTACATTGCATTATACTATACATTGATTCTGAGTATGTGCAATCCCTGGGATCGAACCCATGACCTTGGCATTTTTAACACTATGCTCTAACCACTGAGCTACAGAAAAGCACGGATTTCCGTTTTTAACCAAGCACATTAATCAGTGTATCCACTGTGTCAGTAGACTGATAATGCCACACTCACTGTTGATGATAGCACCAGGCAGTATGGATGCCATGGTGGCTTGCTGAGGAAGAAGTTGGATGCCATCCAGCTGTTGGGCTGGGTACATCCCTTGACTGTAAGGAGACTGGGCTGGTGTTTGAAGATGAGACTGCAAATCTACCACAAAGGCAGCAAGTTTGTCTCCCTCCATAAGGTTTTTTGTAGTGGAGCACCACACATGTCCTCCTGCAATACAAAAACACAACTTTGGGTAAAATTGAGTTTAAAGGCAGTTGTGTGGTGCACTTATGTTTTCTAGAGCTTGAGAAGGACAACACATTTTTTACAATATAGGGATTATGTATGTAAAAAGTGCATTTTGTTCTGTTTTAAACATTGTATTTATTGGACATCTTAATAACATTTAACGTAAATCTTTAAAAAAGCAGATCTCCATACAATTCTTGTATGTATTTTTGTTTGTATAAAGTTAACTGATAAATAAAATCTACTCGTTTAGCGTTTTGTTTTAAATAACACATTTATGGAAACTCACTTTCCACAATTTAAATCTGCAATCTGTAAAATTTTTTACGGTTAAAAATATACAAACAACAGTTACTGAGCAAGTACATAACAGATCAGTGTTAAAACACACTTCTCACCTTACCGATTCACAACAATAGGTTTAGAATAATGAGTGCTGAATTTGTGCTACTGGAAATTTCCTTTCTCAGGAAATGTCAGTTGGGCTTCATTTTACTTTATCATACGTAAAAAAGCATGTAAAGTAACCTGCTCAAACATTAAAAAATTGTATGTTTCCATCAGAGATGGTGATGAAAAGTTAAATATTGCAGCTTTATTTTACAGTACAAGTGCCTATAACTTTTAGGACAGTACTGTACATAAATTACAGCTTCTGGCATTGTGCTGTTATCAGTGCTAGACCTCAAAGGCTTGTTTTACAGAAACAGCATTGGTTAGCTTATTTTATCTGTTATTACTAAATACTTGAAAATCTGCAAATACAAACTTAATAACCACTCACTCTTTGAACCCACACAGCACTATCCTACCCACATATGTGTGTACTCCTTTGAAGCTGCAACAAACAAGTCGGGGACGGTATATTGCTGAGGATGCTATATATTTTCCCTATTGATAAAAAGAATGGACATCTTGGATAAAAGTACAGCATTATCAAGCTTAAGGGCTGCGGATGAAACATTTCTCTGGAGTCCACAGAACAAACTCATTAGCCATTTAAAAAGGAGAGGAGTGCTTTGTGACTGAGATAACATTTATCTTGCTAAATGACAGGCGCACGTCATCTTCCATTGAGGGGATTAAAGTTTTAAATATGACTATTTACAAAAGTCTGGAATGTGAGATAACTAGAAGAGGCATGATACGCCAGCACTAAATAGTAGAATTAGGACGTGCACTAATTTGAGAGTTGGACAATGAGTATGTACACTTAACGCTACTTTTAAAAGATGTGTGAACATTCTCAGTGTGTGGTGGTGGGCTGGGATGTCATGCCTCATGGAGAGGAATTGTATGCGTTTGCATGTGATGTTTGGTGGGTTTGACACAGAGAAGAGACTTGTTTTCAACATTCATTCAATCAATTAATATGGATTAGAGTACTTACAATGTAAAAACAAAAGTGGATCAATAACAGATTAAAATGAGTGTTGGCATCTGATGGCATTAGAATTCTGAAAAGCCCACGTGCTTGTTTATGTTGTTGTTTGATTTCTGTTGTAACGAGTACTGATCAATAAGCGATCGCTTCCCGTCAGCCGCTCTCTGACCTGTTTTTGTCTATGCGTTCCACGTCCGGAAGCCACGAAAGTGTCACACTGTAGTAATTTGTGAAACCATAATTTTGGCCCAAATACTATTTGTTACTATTGGTAAACAACAACAAATTACTGGGAAGTACAGGAATTTTATAGTGATTTTAATTTTCTATACTGTGGTAGCTAACAAGACCACCGTTTTACAGTGATCTGTTTACAAAAGAAACTACAGCTAACATATACAAAGGGGGACAAAAAATAATATTGCGAATAATATATATGAGAATATATAATCGCCTCCCGCTCTCTTAAATTAACTCCAAGCAAATATTCCATATATCTGTCCATGAGTTTCTCATAAGAGCTGAAAAGAAACTATTGCTGTGTAGTATTTGAGCTTCCAAGTCACTATTTGTCTTTGCCAGCAGGTGGCAATGTTCCTTTCAGCATTATCAGTACAGGAGCTTGATTGTAACTTTGCGATTGCGTTAAATATTAATAAATGTATTTGTCTCAGTGCTGCTTTAATTAATTAATAGCTTTGACTCATGTTATATCTATTTGATTACTGTATCAAGCATCAAGTTCATTACTGAACATTATTCATAACATCAGGATGTGCTGTATGTTTTATAAATAGTTCCCTGAGGCGTCAACACAGATTCAACTTTCCAGCCTCTGTTAACCTGCACTTTACACAAGACGTGATATAATTATAATGAAAAGTTAAATGTATTTATATTTGTTTCAACAAGTCCTCCAACCCATATGACTATACATGTCATTTGTCACTTTCCTGAAAAACAAACCAATGAAAGTATTGGCTAAATTAGCACAGCAACCAACAGTAAGAGACAGCACAGAAACGTTTGTCCTAATACAGTGCTGTCAACTATTTTAAATGGAAAGTAGCTAAGGTCTTAAAAAGTTGCTAAATGTCGCAAGATGACGTAACATGGTAATCTGCATATTCATGACATCACCGTGTCATATTTGCATTTTGTCTAGCGTCAGCAGCTGTTTCATTTACATATACATTTAGCAGATGTTTTTATCCAAAGAAAAACACCACTTCTCTGCTGCCCTCTGTGCTCACATTCTGTTTTTTAATACACCTGAATGCACAATAAAGCTGCTCTCATTCTCATAATTTCTGTTTCTGTCATCAGACATTGGAATGAGTATGAAATATAGTGACTGAACATAACTTGAACATGACCATGTTAACCAGCAGTCACTTAGCAGTGATACATATAGCTGTTGCTATGCTAAAATCTAGTTTTACAAATCTGCAAAAACACCACAAAATTAAATTAATTAGACAGGAGCTGTGCAGTTATTACAGATATATCTAAATGTAAATAGGTCATCAGAGGACGCTATCAACACCACAATACACACTTCACACACTTCAATACACCACCCTCACACATTTGAAAAACAAGGACAGCTATGATTAAATGCTGTTTATAGATTATAGCTCAGCATTCAACACAGTGAACCCATCAAAGCTCACCAATAAGTTTTAATTCAATGATGATACTGATGATCAAATTCACTGATGATACAAGGTCATTGGACTGAGAACAAGAGGTGACGAGTCTGCATATAGGAGAGAAGCCTCTCTCTGAATGTCTACAAAACTAAGGAGATTATTGTTGATCTACGGAGATGGAAGGAGCAGCACTCAGCACTGTGCATTGGTGGGATGGGAGTGGAGAGAGTAAGCAGTTTTAGATTTCTGCGTGTTCACATTACTGACAATCTTACCTGGTCTCAGAAATCATTTCAGTGGCTGCACTTCTTGAAGAGGCTGAGGAAATTTGGTATTTCAAGATGAACCCTCAGCAACTTGGAGTACGTTTAAGGAGTTTACAGGAGTACGATCGAAGTGTCCTCACCAGTTTATCACATTTTGTTATGGTTACTGCACAGAACAGGATCATAAAGCCCTACAGCAGGTATTGAGATCGGCCCAAGTCATCACTGGAACTGCCTTACCAGCACTGGACAGCCTTTACCAGACCAGGACAGTCAATAGAGCCATCAATATCATCAAGGACATCAGTCACCCCCAGTACAGTCTTTTCGCACTCCTATCGTCAGGCAGATACTTTTCACCCTCTGGCCATCAGGCTGGTGAATGGCTGTCATCCACTGCCTCTCCCTCCATTATAGACTCATATTATGCCCACCCACTCTCCAATACACACACACAAACATATTCAGAGAGCAATACATAATTAAGGTCACCTCTAGGAACCTTGCACATATGCACATACCACTTACATTTACACTGTGAATACAACATACAACATAAACAATCTCTACCCTACCTCAACTGGACTTTACACATGCATATTCGATTGTTTTTCATTGCACCTTTTACAACAATTTCTATAGATGTATATACAGTATGTTTACATGTTTACATCACACTTTATATATGCTGTATATACTGGATGCTTACATGTTTACATTATATTAACACTTCACATATGACTACATTAAAACGGTGTAATATTGTACTCAGCACTTAGACTGCCAGAGGATTCACAGTGTAAGAATTTCATTGTATAGTGTAAAAGAGTGTTTCCTGTACATATGACAATAAACTCTTAAATCCTTGGAAATAATATTAAAGAGAAAGTTTCCCTCACACAGCATACAGTTTCCATCTGGGTATAAAACGATGTTCACTACAGTCTACTGAAAAATGCAACGCAACACGTCATTATTTTATTATGTAGAGGGCACTTAACATTAAAATGTTACGACTATAAGTCATGATAAGCTGCTTGCGCAAACGACCCATGGGGTTGTTTTCTGAAGGACAGTCACTTTTGTTTGCAACACAAATCATTATATGATTTTGTGATTGTGATTGAAGACAAGCACTGAGCTACAAAACTTCCCAGGTCTGCTTACAAAAACATTATTTGGATGGAAAAGGACAAATCCCAAGACGCAGTGCTAACCTTACATCCATTACTAGCCTTACATCTAGTCAGTTATAGTTGTTTAGAAAATTAATTGTAGTATTTTTTTTTCCAAAATAATGAACTTAATTAAAAAAAATGTAAACTACTTTGGTTATACCATGAATACTGGTTAAAGAATGAAGAGTAGAAGTTAATTTAACAATGTTGCACTAACCTAAAATATAGTCTTAACATAGTCAGCCAATTGCATACTATCTATATTCACAGGGCTGCTAATTGCATTGCTAATTGCTAATTTTCATTCTGATTGGTTGTCAAACCTTTCAGTAGTGTACATTATTGTTCAGGAAACACACATCTATGAAGTAGTTCCAGGTCTGTGGACTGCATTACAGTTCCATATCACTTTGTTTGTCTGAAAACGTTTAGTTTTAATTCAACAAGTTTTAATTAGGGATAAAAGGAAATGGTTTGCCACCTCAACAGCAAAAACACTGTAACAAAGTTTGAGTATGGCTAGCAGTAGCCTTATGAGGCAATTTCGCAAAGAATGGAACCTTGTTTTGAGAAAATTTTATGCTTCCTACTATTGTCGCCTGCAGATACATGTAAGATGTGCTTTTTTAGTACATTCTGGTGTAGATTTGTAAGTGGCATTATTTTTTCACTGTTATATGGTTATGTTGTCAGTGCTGGTTATTATAATTTGTGTGAGTTATGTAGTCTTGCTCTTTAGCGTTGTCATGATAAATGAAAGTTTCCTTATTAGGTTTTTAGGTATATTACTATTATTATAAATTAGGTGAATGAGGTAGGCCCCTCTAGTAAAACATAGACCCCTCATTGTTTTCATTGGCGCCAACCCTGAACATGTTGCTCTGCAGGCTTTAGGAGGATTAAACATTAATTTAATATGGTGAAACGAAACAGATCCCAGCAAACACAGAACATACATAACATTAGAATTTGGTTCTGTTTAGTCATTTTTTGGAAACCAATACCTAACATTCCCTGAATGTTTGTTATCTGGAATGACACTCCTTTCAATAAAAAACATAAATCTACAGTACACAGCATGTTGTTTATAAAAACAGGCCACCAACCAACCAATGAGACACTGTCCTGCAACATTAAATCAAAAAGTAGATTGTTTCCTAAAATAATCTTACAACAAGCATTTAAGATTTTGCAGATGCAGCAGCACGTGTGTGAGACAGCCTGAAGTTCACTATTATTACTTTACTCCATAAATCACATCTCTGCCTTGCTACATTCCGAGTGCATCAGTCATACAGCTCCGTTCTCCCAGGGGCCACCCTCATTGAGCTTCTGTTCCTGGTCAGGCTGAGTTTCACCAACCCGGGTATCACCTCTCCACCATCTGCCCCACACACTTGTGCCCTCATTGATCTGCAGGCCTGTGCGCTACATCAAACAGACACCGAAGGGGCACTGCACCGCTTCCTGTGAGGCGCGGCCAGTCATCTGTCTGGAGCAGCAGTGTGTGAAGTTATGCGGCTCTTTTGTATATTCATGAAGCTGCAAGGTCTGTGTTTGTTTTTCTTACAGCACACCACATCCCCGGCTTTCAGGTTCAAATTGAGGAGCGGTAGTAGCTTGACAGGTCTGCCAAAAAAATTATCCCACCGTTTTCCAATTTTTGAATGTGAGCTTTGAGAAATGAATCATCTTCCTGACAGCTAGCCTACTGGTCCGGGTAAAGCGAATGCTGGCAGCCTGTGAGATTTCACTGGCTGGGTGAACTAAGCTTCTTATGAGTGACAGGTCAGGACCCGCATCTCTCTTACCCTTTTGGTTCCTTTCCGTCAGTCTGATGGATTTTATATGCCATCAGAATGACTTTGGAAAGGTCAACCTTTGACCTCTGTAGCTATTTACTGATACAGCAAATGAGTTAAGTTGAAATTAAATGTCTTACTGACAGCAATGAGAAACTATAATGTTTAATCATACAAGAAAATGTAACTGGTGTCTGCTCGCTCAAAACTCACTTCCATGATGATATGATGATAGTTTTTTGTGGTGTTGCTATGTGGTTGCAAGGTAGTTGCTTGCTTAACTAAAAAATTCCATTCCTAAGTATATTTCAGTCCCTAAAATGACATTGGTCTTATTTTCTCAACTGCCAAGGTACATAACAGTACACCTCCCCTCAAGTTATGATTTAAAGTCTTAATAAGTTAAATAAGTTTAAATAAGTTAAACTTATTTAAGTTAAATACATGAACAAACTCATAATCCTATGTATGAGCGAGTCTTAGCAAGCACCACTAAAAAACAAACAACTTCCTGTCAATAAGATTCAAAGTGCAGCTGTACCTTTGAGAAACACACACACAGTCTCACACAAATAAATGTGGCTAAATATAGTGTGATTTCTGGTAATATGGTATGGTCTCTGCACCCCCATACCCTTATGGAAGCCCCCTGAGACTGCCGTAATAAACAGCAATGTCTCCCACTTAACACTGGGATTCAGACACTCTTTCTGATAGAGGCCGGGCTGTTTATTAAATGATGGAATTTGGCTGTTTCTTCCGCAGAATGTTATCAGCCCGAGAACAATCATGCCCATGGTTGCACCCTCGCTGGCTTGCCCGGCTACTCATTAGCCACAGCATATTTAATCCAGAAGTTTCTTATCAAATATGACACCTGCATCTCCGAATGGCACTTTCCCTGTTCATTGGCATGTATTTGGGTGAGTGGAATCCAAGGTGCTTTGTGGAGATTAAGAGAGAGAGAGAGAAAGTGGGGGAGAGGGAGAGAATGAGCGCTTATTTTATCATTTAGTGGGTCTGGACTGCATCCAAGCCGTTTTTGTCTTGTTGTTGTAATTAGAAAGTCTTTTTAAGCGATAACAGCTGCTGCTGAATATGAATATGGATAGAACCACATCAGTTCTGCCTGAGACAGACCCCCACACCCCACAATCCTCCCCCACCATCCGTTTGCATTTCCCTCCCCCTCGCTGATTTTCATACTGCAGTGATCTTAATAAAAGAGGAGAAAAGTGCAGTTCAACTTGGTTATTTTACCTTTTGATTGAAGCATTTCTTGACAGCGTCTGTGTAACATGTGAAGCACTCACATCATTGCCACAGTGACAGGCTGTACTTCATTTGCATACGAAAATATGTAATTAAGCTTCCTGACTTATGCGTTATAGCAGCACACTGGCCTGTCACTGCGATACAGAATTCCTAAGCTTGACACTTCTACGGTAAACAAAAATAGAAACAAGAAATATAAGTATGTATGTATTGTAACAGTCACCGCCTGTCACAATGTTTATTGCACTTTATTTTGGCCTGTGTTCATCCTGACCATGGTGGCACCTGTAGCTCACCTCTGTTCTGTATTAAAAGGTAGTAGAGTAAGAAACAGATTCAGTCTGAATTCCCTCAGGGTGTCAAGCTGTTCTCCAAACAATAGTTTGAGAAACGTTTAGTTTGCTGCTCAACTCTGATTTAATTTGCTCTTATTATCTGCATGCTAACATCTTATCCCAACTGCCCTTGTACTGCAATCAGAGGATTTCCAGTCTACATCATCAAGGATATCTACATTGCATCAGTCATATATTATCAGATAAGACCAGTAGATCTTTCACTCAGCTCACATTAGGAAGGTTTATACCACTGGGGTGTTTTGGAATAGACTGGCATACAGAGTCATAGTGCTAACTACATTGATCTGCATCAACATTTTTACTTATATCTTGGCATATTCAGTTTTGTGGCAAGGGACCCTTTTCTTTTTCCAGGTAATGGGATAGAGCAGAGGAGAGGGTGGGAGGGGTGGAAGGAAGGAGAGATTGGGAGAAAGGAAGGAGAAACCCCCCACACCAAG
>JAZGTJ010005117.1:0-19988 GCA_036877575.1 Botia almorhae
CGTTTTTCCCTCTCGTTGCAAAGTCCACATATTGATGGAATTTGGGAAGCACTGATTTGAGATTTGCATGATTGAAATCTCCAGCAACAATAAACAGTCCGTCATAAACACGGCTTTAATGTTTTCCACATCGATGACATGACAACTTTATATATCCTTATAGCCTCCTTATATTTGGCTTTAATGCTCTTTATTTTGTACTGACATTGCAGGTTCGGTACATGTGCGAAATGATGAGTGTAATTTCTGATGAGTGTAATGAGCGATGAGTGATGATTTCAGTGTAAATGCAACCTTAGTGTGAGTCCACTGCTCAGGGGCAGAAGGATGAGAGTTCTTTCAGTAATCCTAATTTTCTGTCTATCTGTGATCTATCCAACATTACCACTCAGCTCCTACCAGCACACTCATCTTTAATGAGGACAATATCTGCAATATCAGCACTTGTCAAAATGAAGAGAAATCCAGACTACATCAGAGGTATAGTGAGGGGTGTTACAATGTGAAGGGTGAACAAACAATATCCATGCATGTATACTTCCAGTAACATGGCATAAGGAAGATTATTGGTGCCTAAGGAGACCTGGAAGACACTACAAACCTTCTGCCTCCAACCATAAACAGATCAGCCTGAAACAATATAAATTATTAAGTCAAGTCAGTCTTTGTCAGTCTTTGACATTCCCTGTGTTTTATGTCAGAGCATGGTGTCTAGATCCTGATGCAATCCTGTTCCTGGTTCTTGTTTCTTGGGGTCGGGATCTGGACTCATGCTCTGTGTCTTGTCGTTTGTGGAAGCATATAGTCTTTGTTTGCATTGGCCATGTGCTCTCCGCCCCCGCCCCCTTGTTTCCTCGTTAATCCCTAATAAAGTTTTTGTTAATTCCCTTCACCTGCTTTCCTTCATTTCCCCTCTTAGTTCCTTCCCTATTTAATGCCCTTGTGTTTGCTGTCTTGTGCCGGTTGTTGAATGTTTCATGTGTTTCTGTTGTTCAGTTTAAGTTTATTTCTTTGGTTTGTTCCCCCTCGAGGGAGTTTTGGTTAAATAAAGTCTTGTTTATTGTAAGCTGTCTGCGTATGGGTTCTCTCTTTGTTTGCATTGTGACAGTCTTATCGCCAATCAGAGAGGAATGTTATAGCCATCTGCCTCTTAACAGTGGACTTAATTAGAACTGTCATTGTGTTTCTACATTATTCAAAACTGATTGAAGATTTCTAAATTATTTAATAACTGGAACAACCATGAAGCCAACATACCCAGATAAATGTACATGAAAAGTACTCAAAATTTTAATTCATTCCTAATTCAGAAACGCAAAGCATTTGCCTAAGTGCTGAGCTTGGATCCAGTGTGTGGCCAATTTTTATGAAAACACTTATCGTTAGGACAAAGACAGCAGAGGGATTATAAGAAGACAACCTCTCTCATGATGAGATTGCACATGTGACATTAATATCACTGCTTCTCTGATTCTGGACTCAAATCTGAAGGACATTAACGCTTCAAAGAACCAACCATATGAGATTATTTTACCCTCTTTATTTTGCAGATGCCAAATTGCAACATTAAGACTTTCTTCCCCTGCCAACACCAACTCTCACAAATGCAAGGCTTACTAAAGATTAGCTAAAAAAGTCTTCAAAGCTACTGAGGTTCATCACAAAAATGAATCTGTAAACTTAAAACTATCTGGCAAAGACCTTACTTAACAAAAGCACTCCAGTGTAGGAGTTTTCCCATGTCAATAACACTGACTAAAGAACAATAAACATAACACTTGCTCATTTCAGACGATCACATTCCTGATGTTAACTAAAAACACTGAAGTTTTCTAGATCGTTCTGCTCACAAACACATAATCATACAGTACTTTAGTAAATGAATTAAGTTATAAAATCCTTATAGCACATAGTCTGCTGCACAGATATTTGCATTAGTGCATCAATGAAATTTATTTATTATTTACCTAAATCTTCTCGTTGACTAACTCTCGTTGTAATAGAAAAAATATTTCCAGTAGACAGATTTTTCCTTTCGAATAAAATCTTTCAAAGCCTGCCTGAACATAAACTCAATTGTAGGGATTGAAAGGGTTTGAAGATGAAAATATTGAAAAGCCATCAGTGAATTAGTATGTTTACACATTTGTCTGTTTTGTGGATTATTTTTATGGAAAATCATTCAGTTGTTTTTTCCTGTCTGTACAAGCTCTCTTCAGAGAGCACATTTGTGCGTCTTACATTTTTGAGTCTTGCATAATAATGTGGAGTTCTCCACGTGTCCCCACACTTCAAGCGATTCAACTCAGGAGAAATGCTGCATAGCATTTTGTAAACTCTAAGACCACCAAACCAAGATCAACAAGCCACTTGATTTAAGAAAATCCTTAGTAATATGTCCTTAAGTCATTACTAAGGGTCTTTTTACCCTAAAGGCTTTATTGCAGCTGAGGCCAGAACTTCAAACAGCTGAACTGTGTTTCATGACTTTAGCACTTTGGTTTACAGCTCACCATTATGGTCCAACATAAATGATTTGAGGAAAGATGCTCAATGCTGCCGATGTTCTGGAAACAATGCTTTAGTGAAGGAACAAACACATATGCGTGTTGCATAACAAAACAGTGACAAGTGTGCAAAACAAAGACAAGTAAATCAAAATCACTTTGAAATTTCAATTGTGGCTATCATTGTCATTGTCAGTTAACATCAGGGCACAAATCTGATTGCTTCAATTCAAATTTATTTATATAGCACATTTGTTTTACAATGTTGCATTATTTTAAAGCAGCTTTACACATAACGAAAAGAAAACACAGAAAACAGGAAAATTATGAAATATGTTTAACACAGAATACAGAATATACTCCATTATGGCAAACTGGTATTATTGCTTCATAAGCTGTTAAAAAAAGGATGGGCTTGTCCTCCTTAGAAGAGTCAACTGAGACCACCAAGCACAAAACAGCTCTTCCTGGTTTTGTATACTTCACTTTTTTAGTCTACATTTCTTTCAGTTGGAAAACAGTTGAGTCTGTAATAGTAAGTTTCTAAAGTTCTTATATTTGATTATGTATTTCTGAAATAAATATCAAAGTTCTTTCACTACACTTCAACAACAACTTTTGGTTCTTCATTAATGTCGAAAGGTACTGACAGACTAGGTGCAGACTGTGTTCATACCCATGTAAGCACGAAAAAGCAGGGAACTTATGCTTGGATTTTTGTCTTACATGGCATAACAATGTACAAACTTGGTGACCCATGACCTGCAAATTAGTAGTTAATACTAATAACGATATTACTAAAATCACATGGCTACACAAAACATATAATATAGTTTTAGTGTTGGAGAAAAGGCCAGTACGTTGCAGATATTTGTATGAAATAATTTTGCATGCTTTAAGTTTAGTGAAATGACAGTTTTAGTCAAAAACAAGCAAACATTTGTTTGTTTTTTGAGAACAAGTTGGCAGGACAATCAGTCCTTTCTTTGAGAAACAGCGTGAACTATAAAACAGATGGTTACACACAACTGAACACTGGTTACACACAACACTGAAATGTGGTTGCACCTGAACCTCTGGGGTCATTTTCCACCTCAAGCAGAAGAAAAACTACTGGTATGAAACCATTTATGCCATAGTGAAACCATTACACTCATATTAAATACAATACAGAGCGCAATTAGCTGCATTAAATACCAGGACTGCTCAAAATAAAAGAGGAATCGGTCTACAGAAAACAGTGGCTCAAAAAGTGTTTGTGGTACCGTGCTGATGGACTACAGACATGAACCATTGCAGAATGCAGTGTTTTCTGCCACTTTAATTAATAGCAATATTAGACACCAAATGAGGAGGAAAAAATAAGGAAACAATTAGGGAATGACGCAAGCTGGAATAGAATACGCACTGCAGCATGCACACTTACTGCAGGACATTCCTCTGACACTAGCCCAGATCTTCAGTCACAAGGTTAGATCAGTATTTACTTGAGTAATCTGGTAACATGAATGTACACACCTAAAACGGGGCTTGAACCATCAAATATGACGGTTAAGTCACATTTTATATCAAGTGGGCTATATGGGTCAATATGGAGAGCAATGTTGGGCGGTTCAAGACCAAACCAACTGTACATGTCAGGAATGGCTCATTATGTAACAGCTGACCAAAATTAGTGTATGGAATACCAACATCTGTAGAAAATAAGAATAAATAAAGTGTACTCTATTAGGTGCATCCAACTCTTCAGACATTTTTTCTACAAACTCTTCTCAGATAAAAACCTTTTTAGAAATTTCCTTCTTCACTTTTTTCTCAGCACATTTATTTCTGATAGACATTAAATGGAAGACACATGGTCATGTAGTACTGGTATCTGTCCTCATAACAAAGTAATGCTCACCTGATTGCTCCCCCAACCCTGATCCAGTCAAATATTCCTGTGCTAATACAGGAGACTTTGAGGTTTCCTCACTGACATATGGTTCAATGCAGTGCTTCCCTTATTGTTTCTCTGTCTACAGTATCATACCCTGAGAAGTTACCTCTGACTGTACAGGAAACGTAATCTCCGCTAAATGGATGCCTACATGTCCTCAACCAAATAACTGTCAACGTGTTGAGAAGAGATGACAAAGATCAGAATTAAAGGAGATAGTAGCAGTGACAGGCCTCACCTCAGAAACATACAAAAAACACTGTACACTTCAAAAAACTTGAAATCTGAAAAAAAAATTGAGAAATCTGTGGAACATTTATGTAATTTCTCGAAAGACCTAAAAAGACAGTTTACCAGACACTTCCTGTTCAATTTATCGCCATAAAGTTACTGCCTCATCATAGCAACACCATTGGAGATATTAACAATCCATTTACATTTTAACATAGTCAAACTTTGGTAAATTTAAGAGGACGCTTTTAAACTTCGTTTTAAGTGACACACATTTCCTTCTTCCGGTTAATGCCGCCGTGACCAACAATAGCCAACTCATGTCATAAGACAAATATAGTAAGCTTATATAGACTCCAAAGGTTTTTAATTTGCTCTGACAAAACATAGGTCCACTCTATTGGTCACAATATTGCCTTCCATGTGTTTCTGTAAAAACAGTCCCACACTGAAAGATAATCCCCTGACTTTAAGCTAGAGCACACAGACAAATTTCACATCCATGTCTGCACCAGTACCACAGTCGCTACAGCTAGAGGAAAACACTTGACAAGTAGCTGTCCATCATATGGCATCCAGCATTAACGGTCACTGTATGTAAAAAACAACACTAAAGCAGCACTTCTGGGGAAATAGGGGCTCACTATTTGACTACATGAATTTGTCTGGTTATGATGAAGTTTCTCTGAGGTTTCAGAGGCAGAAAAACCCATACTGTAATGAATAAAAACAATCCAGATGTTTAAATTTTTCCTGTGCCCCCTCGTGGCATGAGACAAAACACTAAGCCATTCTTTCCTTCTTAACCTCAGACAAGGCAGTAGGGTCAATAAAGATTATATAATGCAAGCAGGGTGGACCCAGACCTTCTTGCCAATCACTTCTTTTCCTTTAATTACACTCATGAAAAGTCTGAACCACTAGCCTAGCCGAAAAGTTTCCATTCTGTTGTATAGTCTGTGGCATTTTTCTTGACATCATCTGGCCTGTACCATTCCTGCCACTTTTCTTGATCTTTTGTACGATCTCAAACACCACTAGAGGAAGCCATATTACGCAACAGCCTTGACACAAAAATAACAATTGTATCCCCTTAAATGCAGCGATTAGCAGCAATAAGTGGTGAGGTAAACAGCACTGAATAACACTCCCTTGATTAGTGCTTTACAAAAAAGATATTTTGGTGGTTTGGATGAAAGTCAAAAGCCATCTTCAGAAACCACAGACAGCACTACACGACAAACTCCAGACGTGCTGCACGGTGAAAGATGAACTGCAGTAGATGTGACTCCAAACTTTTATCTGATCGGTTCTCTAAATGTGCAAGAACCAATTCCTTCCCTGCAGTCAGGAACTAATCCAAACTACATAACCAGATCTTTGGATAGAGAAATGACTTCAGGGAGAATCAAACAAAGGCAATAAAATGTGACTGGGAAGAATTATCTGGCCAGTGCTGAGCAAAAAAAAAAACAAGGAGCCTGTCTGGACTGTTTTGCCATTTGGCTATTGTCCATGACAATGTAAAAACTTTTCTAACCCTTTTCTCATTACTTTTCAAAAACATGTCTTTAAGTGTTATTGGAAGCAGGTCCATGATGTTTGTTTCTTTTTGTTGTCTGAAAAAGAGAATACCAAGAGACACACATAAACCTGCTCATCACCTACTTACACCTCAAATCAACTACTGTCAATCGTCAAGGTATAGCAAACCACATTACCCAAAGGATAAATGCATGTGTGTCTCAGGGTGTGGCACAGATCACAGCTGCATGACTGCTGTGTGTGTGTTTAGTTAATATTGTCAAACAGACAATATTAACTACCTAAAACTGAATTTCAGAGTCTTTTTTACTTTATAAGAGCATATTGCTGTTTTAGTAGAAATTTCTAACAGCTTTAGGTTAGTGTCTACAGAGGCACTAAACTCATTACTAGATAACATATTATACAACATGTCAAACATTTATAAAAATATAGAGGAATTCTGGAGAATTATTGCTACATTGTATGTGTACCTTTTAGGTATAAATAAAGTGTGAAGAAATGAAGTTTGTGAAATGAAGTTTGTGAGATGCATATCACACATGTTGATGGGTGGGACCAATTTGAAGGTTGAGGAGAATTGTTTTTCAGGGTGGGTGAGCAGGAGAGAGAGAGTGGGGAGAGCAAAGGGTGGTAGGAGGTGGGAGGTCAATGCCTGTGGGCCTGAGCAAAAGAGGAGGGGCAGAGCACACATGAAAATATATTTAAGCTGCATCCACAGCAGGCCCTTGGTGGAAGCAGACAGCGGGTTGTGAACAGCAGAAGACAGAAAAACTTCACCAGAGGGAAAACTATTCTACAATTCTGTGCTTTGCTTCACTTTTGCTTTTGCCACTATTGTTCAATACACAGTTACATCGTCAGGATCGATCAACGTCTTCTGTAAGCAAGACAAACACGCAAACTTCTTTTTTATAGAAGAGTAATGAAAGGCGTAACGATGACTACTACTTCACTAGCTCTTTTGCTGCTGGTGCTGGGCCACGCATTGGCTCAGAGCACCCTCAAGAAGAACTTTGCGACACCCAAACCAGCAAAACAAGTGCAATGCTGTGATGAGGTCCGTTCTCTGAAGGTTCAGGTGGCCAATCTTAGCAGCATGCTGGAGGAAATGAGCAAGAAGCAGGAGTCAGAGCTGATGAAGGTTGTGCGGCAGATGATGGAGCTGGAGAAGCTAAACCAGAAGCATGAGGCTCGTGTCACAGAGGCTGAAAGCAAGTACTCAGAGATCTACAACCAGATCGGAATCATGCAGCTGCAGACAGTCCAGTCTCCCCCACGGCAGACCACCTCAGGTGAGTCCTGACACACAGAACTGTGCCAAAGCTTTTGTCAACTGTGTGCCGTTTGTTACTCTATTCACTTTGCTTAGCAGGGTCACGGGTCGCATGCGCAGGGCTGACTTACGTCAGAGTGTCCTCTGCAGTCACAAGATAATATAGCCCACCTAATCAGAAATTTGAAAATTATATCATTAATTCGCTTAGTACCGTATAAAAATATATTTTTGGTTTCCGAAGCAGCAGTAAAGTCCAAGTATTAACAAAAAGTCTTGCTGTATGCTTTGTGTACTAAAGAAGCATAATCTTTTAATTTAGACCACCTTGTTCTCTGTACTATAGAGCTCTACATTTCTCCTGATGTGGCCAACAGCCCTGTACAACATTGCACACTGCAAGAACTGAGAGATGCCTCCAATTTCTTTTTGACCTTCTCTTTAAACAGCATTGCCAAGACTATTCTTGATACAGAACTTTTCAAAATACATGAATAACATTGATTTATAGCTCTGTTATCACTGTACTGTGTCCAATAAAAAGTGTGACAAAGAGATGTGTGCGTGTGCAGCTTACCAGAATGTTTTATAATGTATATAGAATTCTTCAGACACATGCTTTCATTTACAGAAAACCATTACCAAAGCTCCACATGAGAAGCTCTTAAAAGAGGCAGTAGCCAGTGGTAATCAGGAGGAAATAACACAGGTTACAGGGTGTAGGAATGTCTGGCTTTATAACTACAGCCAAGTCACAGCACATAATATATGCCTCTGACTCTGAGCTGGAGAATGACTGGCCCCTCTTTTTCTTTTAAAGCTGTCAGACCATTAATCTTTCAAATGAGAGGAAGACAGTAAACGAAGCATGTTGCAAAGCTGTAGTTTTATACCCCATTAGTCAGTCATCACACTGCGTTTCCTTTTTGCCTACTGGCAATGTGAACACAGTAAAGCTTTGTGTCAAAGTTCTAGCTGCACAGATGCACACATCTAAAAATCAGCAGGTGTGCACACAAAAAAAGTGTCTTGAGCAGGTTGGAGACGGAACCCTGATGGAATTTATGCATTTAGGGTTGCTGCTTTTTTCCAGATCCTAAACTTTTTCTTTTCCTTAGATGCAATCTATGACTGTGCATCCCTATACAACAAAAACTACAAAATTTCTGGAGAGTACAAACTACCGAAAGATGACATTCTGGGAACACCTGAATTAAACGTAAGTTTGAAACTTAAAGTTTGTTTTGGTAATGGTCACACTTTTCAAACCTTTGTCTTTAATCCCAAGATGTTTCTAATTTGTTTCAGGTCTACTGTGATATGGAAAACAACAGAGGAGGCTGGACTGTCATTCAGAGACGCAAGATTGGTCTGACGAGCTTCAATCGCGAGTGGAAGCAATACAAGAATGGTTTTGGTACAATCCGTGGTGACTTTTGGCTCGGCAATGAACACATTTTCCGTCTAACCAGACAGCCCACAGTGCTGAGAATAGATATGGAGGTAAGTACACTCTATACTTAATTTTATTATCATTAAGAACATTAGGCCAGAGATATATCAAGTGCTAACAACAAACATATGACAAGTTCTGCATGTTTCGTGATCATTTTAGGATTGGGAAGGTCAGACACGCTACGCTGAATACAATTTCTTCACACTGGGCAATGAGATGAACAGCTACAAGCTCTTCATCGCCAACTACAGTGGGAATGCAGGCGACTCCCTTCGCTACCACAATAACACCAACTTCAGCACCAAGAACAAAGACAATGACAAGTGTGTGGACAACTGTGCCCAACTGCGTCAAGGTAAAAACAGAAATCGAAGACGAGACTAATCTGAACTAGTCCATTCTGTTTCTGCACTCCGTAACTTCCTGTAGTTCCCTAACGTTAGCAACACAAAGGTTGTGGGTTTGAATCACAGGGAACACACATACTCATGAAATGTATAACTTGAATGCACTGTAAGCTGCTTTAGATAAATGCGTCTGCCAAATGTGTAAATGTATATGTAGAATGTAAATATCTGATCCTTCACTTTTATTTGCAGGTGGATACTGGTACAACTGTTGCACTGATTCTAACTTGAATGGCGTGTTCTACCGCTACGGGTCACATACCAAAAACCCAGATGGCATCTCTTGGTACGGATGGCACGGACCAAACTACTCATTAAAATGGGTGGAGATGAAGATCCGGCCCCAGAACTTCATACCTTAGAGACTTCCTAAATTAAAGCTTATGCGCCTTCTCACCACTAAACTTTGGCATCAATGGATCAACATAATCTACAGCTTGAACTGGGCAACATTTTCAGATGAACGCATTCATTTAACAGTATTTTAGGACTGAATATGTGGAAGACAATGTTTGATTGTAAATTGCATTTTATATGTGGTATTTATCTCTTAAATATTTTATTTTCTTTAGCCTTTCCTAGAGGGATTTATGTACCAGTGTAAACCAGTGGTATCAGGACTTTTATTTCCAAGCAACAGTACCATGAAGGCCACTCAAATAAAATGTTACATTTTGTAAAAAATAAAAATTTGATGAGTACAAAGGAACAAAAGTTCAGACACATTGTGAAAAATACATTAATAAATTAAAATTAAATGTGCAAAGTTGTTGGATAATTAATAAAATTGTATTTTTAAATAAGTCCTGTTTGCTTTACTTTAATGTGTGCTTGCTTTATGAACAAAATGAACATAATCGTAGAAACCGTTGATTCAAGTGAACACATAAAACATCAACATATGATAATTTGTCATGAGGGTCTGAAGATAATGCATTATGCATCAAAAGTTATAAGCATAAACATGACTAAACCTTTAAACCGTTGGTGGTGCTAGAGGGAGGCTTTACATTTGGTATGATTACATTTCAGTGTACTTGTAATGATTGTTCAGAGACATTCGGATCCATCTGCAATATTTTAATAAACAAACGTCAATGATAATCTCAAACGGTAATGATACAAAGCAGGGGTCGAGGCAGGCAGCAAACAATCATAAACATGGGACAAACCAAAAGACAATCCAGTAATAGGCAGGCGGCAAAGAGAAATCCAATAAACAATCCGGGTCATACACAAACAGCAGAATAAACAATGAAAACGCTCAGAAACGTCACCCTAGGCAAACAAGACTTCGCAAATGGAAATAGTTTCAGACCGGTTTATATGTGCTGATGAAATGCCAATCAGGTGTGCAGCAGGAAGTAATCAGACGCTTAGTGAAGGCTTGAGGGAAATGTAGTCCATAGTGAAGTGGTCAGTATTTCGGAGATGGCTCCCTCTGCTGGCGCGATAGAGAGGGAGCTGGAGCCTCCACCGTAACGGAGTCCCCCCCTGCGAGCGGCTTCTGAAGCGAAGAGGCCGGCGGCACCGGGGTCTACCATGAGGACGAGGGGCCGGCTTTACCGGATGTGCTCGGTGGAACTCAGGCCTCGTCGCCGTCTACCACAATGAGGGGAGTCTGCTCACTTAGCTTACGACATGGAATTTTCAAACAGAGATCCTTAGTTTACTGAGTCCGTCTGACCGCTAGATTGCGGATAGTATCCTGAAGTTAGACTGATGTTGATCCCTAGTCCTTTAAAGAATGCAGACCAGACCCTTGACCTAAATTGTGGTCCTCTGTCTGACACAATGTCCTCTGGTAGACTATAAAATCTGAAGACTCATTGCATAGAAACTCGGCTGTTTCAAATGACGTGGGTAATTTGTGGAGTGGTATAAGTCTGCAAACCTTAGAAAAACGGTCAACAATGGTTAATATTGTAGTATAACCTTGTGAGGGTGGAAGGTCAGTGATGAAGTCTATAGCAATGTGTGTCCATGGTCAAAGAGGGGTGGGTAATGGTTGTAGTAGTCCTGCAGGGCATTGTTTAGGGTTCTTAGAACTTTGACAGGTTGAACATTGTTTAATAAATTCTATGGTATCCGAGACCAGAGACGGCCACCAATAACGGTTTCTCAACAGTTCTATTGTGGCATTAATTCCGGGATGACCTGAACTAGAAAGGTTGTGAACTAGTGAGATCCGGACTCGATTCCGGAGGGTCTCTGGGACAAACGAATTCTAAATTCTTGTGGTCGGTGAGGACTATAAATGGTTGGTTAGCTCCCTCGAGCCAGTGCCTCCATTTCTCTATGGGCAGCTTAATGGCTAGTAGCTCGCGGTTGCCCACATCATAATTCCATTCGTTTTAAGATTGTTGGCGCAAGGATATAATTTAGGGGGATCACCCTGACGCTGGGAAACAATTGCCCCTACTCCGATATTGGACGCATTAACTTCAACTATGAATTAGAGTTCAGATTCAGGATGTTTTAGGATAGAGGCTGAGGTAAATTGTCACTTTAGTTCCTGGAAAGCTACCTCGGCTTGAGGTGACTATGTTAATCTACACCTGTTCTGTTTGGTCATAGCTGTTAATGGTGAAGTCACTGTACTGAAACCTCTTATAAAATGACAATAAAAATTTGCAAACCCTAGAAATCTTTGCAACTCCTTCACTGTGCTTGGTTGTGGCCAATTGGTTACAGATTCAACCTTTCATTTGTCCATAGAGACTCCCTCTTTGCTAATTATATAACCCAGGAAGGGGGTACTAGATCTATGAAACTCGCACTTCTCCAATTTCACGTAAAGATTGTGTTCTAACAAACGTTTAAGTACTGAGCTGACCTGAGTTAGATGTTCCTCAAATAAATTTGAGTAAATTAGGATATCATCGATGTATACGATTACCCATCTCTCTAACATATCTCTAAAAATGTTGTTCATAAAGGCCTGAAAAACGGAGGGACTGTTGGCTAGGCCATAAGGCATTACTGAATATTTATAATGGCCAAGAAGTGGTAGAAAAGTGGTTTACCACTCATCTCCCTCACGAATCCTGATTAAATTGTATGCGCTACGCAAATCTAACTTAGTAAAGAACCTTGCTTTCCGGAGTTGTTCTAATGCTGCTGGTACCAAGGGCAAGGGGTATTTAAATTTTACTGTCACTTCATTGAGAGCACAATATTAATGCAAGGCCTTAATCCTCCATCCTTCTTTCTTTACAATAAAGAAACCAGCTCAGACTGGAGAGTTTGAAGGTCTGATGAAGCCCTTCTTAAGTTCCTCTTGTATATATTTATTCATAGCCTCGGATTCAGGTTTGATTGCACAGTCAATGGCACGATGTGGAGGAAGTTAAGAGGCTTTTTGTTTGCTAAAGACCTCACTTAGATCTTGGTAAGCCTCGGGAATCTGTAAATCAAGGGACAGAGAAGGTTTTGGATTATTTGGATTATTTTCGATTCACACTCTGGAGACAGTTCTGAGAGCAGGTAGGACCCCATTGTTGAAGTTCCCGTTCCCTCCATGAAATGACTGGTTCGTGTTCCTGCAGCCAGGGTAGGCCTAGAATAATTGAATGATGAGCAGATGAAATAACATAGAATTGTATCTCTTCATTGTGTAGTAACCCCACTCTTTACATTAGCGGTGCGGTCAGACGAATGGATCAATTTTCTCCTATGGGATGTCCATCTAACGCTTCCACTGTTAAAGAACAATGAGGTACAGATAAAGGCACATGATATCTTTGAGCGAATTCGTTAGACATAAAATTTCCAGCGGCTTCTGAATCAACTAAGGCATTAGTATCCATGGTCTGGTCTGCAATATATAACGTCACAGGTAGAGAGAGAACATTAGAAAGAGTGAGAGAATTGGTGGTTAGACTCACCAGTCGTCGATTAGGGTTGGGTCTTACTGGACAGGAAATCTTCAGGTCACCTGGCTCTCCACAATACAAGCAGAGGTGTTGTTGTATGTGACGAGATCGCTCCTCTGGGGTGAGGTGAGTATAGCCGAGTTGCATGGGTTCCTCAAACCCCTGCGGAAAATCAGCTTTAAGGTATCCTCAACCCAGTTAGTTTGTGCTGCCAAAGTCCTAAAAGAGAGAGCATACTTAGCAGCTGTGGCTCTGCCATGAGTAAGACATAGTAACTCGTCTCCTGGACTCTTGCCTTTGCTAGCTTCATTTGGATAGAGAGAGGGTTGTTGGGAAACAAATAAAGAGCATTGTAACAAAAATCCTTTACATTTAGTGGGGTTTCCATCAAACTTCTCACGGAATGCCAAGCGGGGACTTACTGGACCAGATGCAGCTCCTGCTCCCTGAAAAGCCCTCACTAGCTCCTCGGTCAGTGTAGTTAACCGAGAGAGCTGCTGTTGATGATGAGCGAGCTGCGTTGCCTGTAGCGTTCGGCACAGACAGGCAAAGGGTCAGGGCAGGCGGCAGACAATCATAAACAGGCAAACAGACTTAATAATCGAGGCAGGCAGAAAGCGATCACAAACCAAAAGACAATCCAGTAATAGGCAGGCGACAAACAATCAAAATCCAATAAACAATCTGGGTCATACACAAACAGCAGAATAAACAATGAAACCGCTCAGAAATGTCACACTAGGCAAACAAGACTTCGCAAATGGGAATCATTGCAGTCCAGTTTATATGTGCTTGATAAAATGCTGATCAGGTGTGCAGCAGGAAGTAATCAGACATATAGTGAAGGCTTGTGGGAAATGTAGTCCATAGTGAAGTGGTCAGTATTGCAGAGATGGCTCCCTCTGCTGCCGGGGTGGAGACCCCATGGAACCCATGACCTTGGCGTTGTTAACGTCATGCTCTAACCACTGAGCTACAGGAAAGTTTTATGGGCTGCCATAGACTCAAGAGTGAAAAAAGAAGAACACTAACAGACACAATAGATAAAAATCTATTGTTCAAGACTAATAAACCTTGAAACCCTAATAATAAAAATCCTAAAAATTACAATAGGGTTTCAGCGCAACGAGCTTCAACCCCTAGAAGTAATACTAAAAGTTCCTACAACAATATGGTTTCAGTGATACAAGTTACCGTGCCATCACCATCTGGTGTCTCTCAGAAAACTATGCATGATTGTCACATGCAATTAATTCAGAAGTGGCGCTATGACTGTGACTTATATTGTGATCAGCCCACAACACAAAATATTTTTCCCAAGTTTGATGTTAATCATTCAATGCATGCAGTGGATATGAGACACTTCCTGTTCACGTTTAGCTATAAATTAATTGTTTTACCATAAGCAACAGCATTTGAGATACACTATATTGCCAAAAGTATTCACTCACCTATCCCAATAATTAAATTCAGGTGTTCCAATCACTTCCATGGCCACAGGTGTATAAAATGAAGCACCTAGGTATGCAGACTGCTTCTACAAACATTTGTGAAAGAATGGGCCGCTCTCAGGAGCTCAATGAATTCCAGCATGGTACTGTGATAGGATGCCACCTGTGCAACAAGTCCAGTCGTGAAATTTCCTCCATACTAAATATGCCTGTTACAAAGCCGGGCTCCCGCGTTAGCGAGGAGCGCAAAGACTCTTATTTTGATGTTTAGTTTCTGTCTCACRTCTATGATGTCATTTCACCTTTATGTCACTTCCTGGTTTTGTCTCATTGTTTGCACCTGTGTTTGTCTGATTAGTCTGTCTATTGAAGTTCCGGGTTTCTTTAGTCTTGGTGTGGGTTATTGTTTAGGAGTTTCTGGTTTGCGTTTCGTAGTTTGTTCAAGGTTTCTCATTGTTCATTGTGTCTCGCCTGGTTTTGGATTTTGCTCGTTTATTGGATTGCTCTTTAGATTACGCCTTTTGGATTTGTTCGCCTTGGTCAGCTTTATATGTTCATCGTCTGGTTTGTCTTTTGTATTTTTCACCACTCACTGCTGTTCACATATGTTGTTGTCCTTTTGTTTTACGGTTGATGTTTGTGTTAAATGTTTCATGAAATATCCTTTGTTTTAGTTCAGTGTTCTGCTCCATCATTTTACACAAACACAACCGTTTAGTCCCACCGTAACAGAATAACCCACCCCAAATAGACAACAGCACAGCAGTTTTTGCGTTTTTTGCATTTTTGGTGTTTTTGTGCTTTTTTGGGTGTTTTTTGGCATTTTTTGGTGTTTTCTTTGTTTTTTGGTGTTCTCTGGTGTTCCTGTTTTTTGTGCTTTGTATTTTTGTGTATTTTGTATTTTATTTTTTTGGACATTGTTTGTTTTCCTTTTTGGGCCTACCAGTTGTGGATTATGGCGTCCTGGCCGCGCCAAAATGGCTTCCCTATGGAGGATTATGTGGGCAGGTTCATGGACGAGGTTTATGATCTCCCTTTTGAGGATAATTTCGTGATGACTGTTTTTCGTAATGGTTTGGATCCCTTGTACCATTATCTCATGCCTAAGCCGGATCATACCTGGACCATAAGGAACTACATTAACCTGGCACTTCAATTGACTGGCTCCAGTCTTCAATTGGAGGAGTCGGAACCTGTGTCTGCGGAGGACTCTCTCTCTGAGCTGAGGGGATCCAGAGGAGTGAGTCTTGTGGAGACAGAGCCGAAGAGACCCAGTGAAGAGGCAGCGGGTCTTGGCGCAAGCGCACAGGAGAGCTCAACCGAGACAGAGGTACCTACCTCTCCAGGTTGTTTCCAGGCGGTGGATGCCACCGCTCTAGTTCCTGCCCCACTATGGCACTCGCCACACTCGAGTCTGCCCCGGCGATGGCGCTTGCCACACTCGAGCCTGCTCCGGCGATGGCGCTCGCCACACTCGAGTCAGCCCAGGCGATGGCGCTCGCCACACTCGAGTCAGCCCAGGCGATGGCGCTCGCCACACTCGAGTCAGCACACTCAAGATGCCCCTTGGTCATCGACAGCGGGTGGATGGAAGTTCCGGGTTTTCGTATGTTAGTCGTGGGAACCGATGAAGTTATGTGAGTTTTTTTATGAATTAAAGACAGTAGCTGTTGGTTGTAATGAAGAGTCAGAATATTGAGATCCATTTGCAGCGAGTTTTATTGAGAGGTCAAACAGGCAGGGGTCAACAACAGCAAACAGGAACAAGGGAGGCAGAGCAAGGCAAACGAGGAACAGGCAATGGTTGGGGCAGGCAGCAAACAGGCAAAAACGATAAACAATCCAATATCAAACACAGAAAAAACAGAATGCTGGAAAACCGCTCAGAGATGATAGCCAGTGCAAATCAAGACTTCGGAATGAGATGGTGAGTGTGAATGGTTTAAATAGGGAACACTAATGAGATACAGGTGTTATGGCAGAAGAGATCAGTCCCAGGTATGATACATTATTGAAAGTAGAATTCGGGTGAAGGTTCCCTCTGGTGGTGCGGAGGAGGTGGGGCAGAAGCCTTCTCTGTGACAGTCGGTAACATCTTATTTCTATTATTTATTTATTTTTATTTTTTGTACAGAAGCAGGTAGTCTGACAATAGACTGCTTGCTAACTATGAGCAAGCTGATAAGATACGTTACATCTCAGCTTAAGTCTTGTGAGCATTCTAGTCAGATTTTGGTAAAAAAAAATCATAATTTCAAAACCTAAAAACAAAATAGAAATGATCCTTCTTTAGTTTTTTTTGTATGCTTTAATTTTAAATAAACAGGACAAGTTTACTTTAAAAAAATATTTGTCCCCAGCCAAATCATAATAGAAACAGAAACTATAGTGTATTGATAGACTAAAATGAAAGGAAAACTAAATAATAATGTTAAATTCAAAATAAAGCAAAAATTATAACTGATTTTAAAGTCCAAAACTATAATAACCTTACACCCCACTCATGCGTAGATGTTTTAAATAACATTTTTTTAATGAAAAAAATGGCCGAATTAGGAAGTAGCATTGATTGGGACAAATTTGGTATGGTAGTACTTGGCATTAGCCAAATAATCTGAAGAAAGAAGTTACCTGACAATGTTATTGCAATCACATGTTATAAGCATTTTTATAAATTTTATTATATATTTTGACAACTATGTGGTACTGGCCCCAAACTTTGCAAGTCACCTCAGCATATGGTGATGATAAACCATATAAAGATTCATAACAATACACAGTTGCGTTTGTTAAATACTGCATTTTATGACAATTGAAAAAAGGCAACGCTCAAAATGACCGACCATGGAACATCATATTGTATTTTACAGGACAGCAGATAATGATCTGAAATGTCTTCGCTCTGCTGCAGAATATTGATGTCATCAACATTAATACCATAAGACAGGATCAAATCTAAAGTATGATTACGGCAATGAGTTGGTCCTGACACGTGTTGTGAGACACCAATAGTGTTCAAAATGTCTTTGAAAGCCAAGCCCAATGCATCCTTTTCATTATCCATGTGGATATTAAAATCACCAACAATTAAGATTTGATCGGTGGCTACTTCTGATAGAAAGTCAGCAAATTCCTTAATAAAGTCTGTGTGGTACCCTGGTGGCCTGTAGCCAGTAGCCAGTAGAAATGACAGAGTCTGCTTATTAACTCCAGATGAAGCTATATTAAACACCATTACCTTAAAAGAGTTGTAACTAAACTCTATGGCCAGCTGTAAATGTATTCATATAAAGTGCAGCAACACCTCCCCCTTTGCCTTTTGGATGATGCTCATGCTTATAACAGTAATTTTGGGGGATTGAGTCATTAAATGTAATGTAATCATCCCGTTTTGACTGTCAAGCTGAGCACATCTAGGTTTTGATCTGTGATTATATCATTAATAAAAAGTGCTTTTGTAGAGAGAGCTCTAATATTGTGCAAGACAAGCTTTATTAATTTTTGGCTCTATTATGTACCTTTTTTATTTGTTTAATATTGAAAAAAAATTGCCATATAATTGTTTACGGGGTTTTTTTTGTATTTACCAGTGCGGGGGACAGACACAGTCTGTATATTATAGCATTTAGTTGATTCTATGTGTTGCAAATTATGTGACATCTGTAGCATGTGACGGATGGCAGACAGTTGGTTAAGCTAGTCTGTCTGCTTCCTGACCTGGGCCCTAGTTAGTTAAATATTAGTAGTATTAGTAAGACTATATGCCAAATTTCTAGATAAACGAGCAGCATCAGCCCTAGAGGGATGGAGACCATCTCTTTTCAACAGGTCAGGTCTACCCCAAAAACGTTTCCAATTATCTGTATAGCCTATATTATTCTGTGGACACCACTTAGGCATCCAGCCATTTGTGATGACAGTCTGCTATGTATTTCGTCACCACGATAAGCAGGGAGGGGGCCAGAGAATATTATTGTGTCCGACATTGTACTAGCAAGTTCACACACCTCTTTAATATTATCTTTAGTAATCTCCGACTGACGGAGAAGAACATCATTTGTGCTGACGTGTATAATAATCTGACTAAATTTACGTTTAGCTTTAGCCAGCACGTTTAAATTTGCTTTAATGTCAGGCGCTCTGGCTCCCGGTAAGCATTTGACTATGGTGGCTGGTGCCTCTATTTTCACGTTCCGTACAATAGAATTTTTAGGATTTTTATATAACTAGGGCACTTTTAACAGGTGTCTCAGTGGGTGCGTCACTTAGTGGGGAGAACCTGTTTGTAACTGTAATCGGAACGGAAGAGCTGTGTTTTTTCCTGTGACTATGCCGTCTCACAGTCACAAAGTTACCCTGCTGTGGGGGATCTGCGACCGGAACCGAACAATGTATGGACCTAGTTGCATCCAAAGTCTGGTCTAAAGCCCTATTACTCTTACTATTCTCAAGTAAAGTCTGGATGCGTGTCTCTGATTCTGAACTTTGCTCAATGCATAAATAAAATACATTAATACATTAAAACCCTTAGTGTTCCTGTAGCTCAGTTGGTTTTGTTTCCCAGGGAGCACATGCACTGACAAAATATATAACTTGAATGAACTGTAAGTTGCTTTGGATAAAAGTGTCTGCCAAATGCGTTAATGTAAAACCCATAAGCAGATGTTCTTTATCAACAATTCCAAATACTGACTATGTTTTGGTGTAATCAAGCTAACTGACATTAAAGCTTCTCGAAAATATCTTAGATCATTCAAACAAATTGAAGTAACCATTCTGAAATGACCTCAATTGTAAAGACCTGTAGAATGAGAGGCAAGTGGAGCGAAACGTGCAGCATTGCACTGAACAATCCTCTCTAATTACTGATCACCATAAAGACATACAGCACGCTTTATCCATACCACAGTATGAAAGTGAGTGCACAGGTAACAGAGCTCTGCAGAGGACTGAAATGTGCTCATCGAAAATCCTAAAGAGGTGAAAAGCAGCTGGAAATAATCTCACTGCAAGTCTACAAGAAATTGAAAACAGCTTGGCAGGAGGGTCCAGCCAGATGCAGAATGGATGATAAGGCAAGAGTCCAGTCAAATGCCTGGAAAATAGCTCTATGCGTCTGACTGTAATGTTGAAGTGTCAAATAAATGTGTGAGGGTGGATGGAAACAATGATGTGTGTGCTTTCAGAAAGCAGATATCACCAGGACACCAGTTTGAGTTCATAAACAAGTGAAAATGAAGATCAAAGCAACTTCTAAGATCAGCTCTGTGATGCTTTCTAGCCAAATACTCAGAACTCTTC
>JAZGTJ010005118.1:0-28507 GCA_036877575.1 Botia almorhae
GCTAAACAAAATGCATTGAATGTGAATTTGATTGGCCAAATAAATCAAGCTTTATTGCAAGTTTCTGTCTTTGCAGCTTGTATCTCTGCTGTTATTTTAGAACTGTATGTATCTAGTTAGGAGTGTAAAGCCAAGCATCTTAATATTGCACTAAACAAACCCCTAATCATAAGTACTAAACTTATGTACTCATCAAATGATAACTTAGTTGATACCTTCAATCATGTACGACTAATTGCTGTTTTTTTTACTTTTTTAATGGCAGATTATATAACGTGAAAAATAGAAAACAACAAGGGTTCAAGCAAAACGTAGGGACCCGTATATCATAGAGACTTGGTGGTGGGCTTTTTCAAAGAACTTTTTGGACAGTTTATAACAACCTAAAAATGCCATAGCAACCATTTAGAACACCCAAATATCCACATAGCGACTCCCTGGCAACCATTCTATCACTGTGGGAGTTTTGCACAGACTAGAAAATCCTCAGAAAATGTAAAAATCTAGTTTTCTCTTTGATAATCCGGTTCTTTAATACATGTATCTTCTTGTCTTCCTCAGGAACAGTACCAGTACCTTTACAAAGCTATGCTCAGCCTGATAAGCACTAAAGAGAACGGATCCAGTCCCATTTCCCTTGACAGGAATGGCAGTATGGCCATGTCTGATGAATCGGACCCCGCAGAAAGCATGGAGTCCCTCGTCTGAAGCCCCCAAAAAGGCACGAAGAGGCACTTAATCTAACTTTGTAAAACTTCAAGGACTAAGACAGACTTTTTCAGAGGCCTTTTTTGCCAGAACTCTTGGTTAAAGAATAACCTGATTACTTTTTTACACTGATAAAAAGTTTTTGATATTTATTTTTTCGCCATTTTATGTCTTAATGTTATCCTACTGAACATTTGCACCGATGTTTTTGAGTTCACAACAAACAAAACGAAACAGTTATGTCTAGTTTGCACTATGGAAATATCAGTGTTACTGCCTACAACATCTCGATCACTATCAGTCTTTCTCACTGTTACTCGTCGTCTCTCTCGCTTTCACACACTTGTTTTGACATTCCATACTAAAGCTGCTCTTGAATGCTTTTCAAATAATCACCGCAAATGAAAACAATTTTCCACTTATGAAGATGAGATTAAATTCATGTCCAGGTTGGTAAAACCCACCACACAAAATTACAGATGACCATATGAGCAATATGTATTATGTTATGTTTTAGTCTGTTTGTTTGTTTGCTTTCATAATTTTTCACACCCCAAATAGTACATCTATTCATTACTCTCCTGTCAAACCCATATTTTACTTTGTAAAGGTGGTATTAAAACAGCTACTGTGAACTTTTGTATGATTCATATTCTGCTTTTAATATATATGAATATATCGTATATCATGATAAATTGTGCTTTTGTAAATGTTAACTGTCACTAAGAGCAGCCATTACCATTTCCAACTTGCTCAATTGAAGGATCCGCCTCTTTGAAGGCTTTGTGGAGCCCATGATCTTTAGCACCCCCTGCTGGTTTGACTACTTGTCTCACTTGAGTGCAGAATAAAGGTCATATTATGTGTTGCATTACATATGGACTCATAATGTAGGATTTAATTCTCTGTTAATTGCCACTTAATTTTGTAATTTTATACTGCTCCTCATTGTTCTGGTTTATTTTAATAGTTCACTGACAAATCCCTTCCATACCTTTCAGAATAATGTATACAAGTCTCTTGATGCCTTCTGTACAGTCTCAATTCACCTCTGCAAGTGTGTGTATGTGTGTGATATGTGTGTGTTGTGTGTGGTATTGACTGATTTTACTGGGAGATTTTAAGTATCCACATGAAACTATAGACTCAGTCCAAGCATTCATTACTAAACAGACCACTAGTGTAATTGAGTTTTTATTTCATGTTGAATATCCTTAAATACCACTAGAAAAAACAGTTACTGTAATGTCATTAACAGTTCTCTCATGCCATACAGCACAATGGCCTTGCTTACAGAACATTAGAATCCGTCTTGCCATTTCAAAAACAAGGGGACCCATGATTCATTAATTTTTACCAAAGACTACGACTGTCATTCATTTCAGTCATGAAAACTGTAGGAAAGTCTATTTTAATATTGGACAAAGTAGTTTTAAGAAGAATGTTTTCATAGTGTCTGGAGAAACTAATTGCATACTGTTGATGATTTTTGTTTGTCCACTAATATGTTGTATGATTTACATGTCATTTTTTTGTTTCCTTATGTTGCAATTGTAATCAAGTCATTGAGAATGTATAATCTAATGTTGATTTTTTTTTGGATGTGAAACGCTGTTTTTGCGATTTTTGTCATTTGAAATGGTTTAGGGTGATTGAAAATGATATGCTGTTAAGAAGGGGAGACACATGTATGGTGTTCATTTACTTATCATGTCTGGTTTCTCCTAAGAAGGAGGCTAAAAAATGAAGTCACATCTCTCCAACATTTGGGGTAATATTCTGACTTGTATATCACACAAGATAATTGAAAGTTACAAGTTTTGTTTTTACATATTTAAAAACAAAGTTTTGTTCTAGTTGTGTCCTCTTTTCCTTTTGCTCTAGCAGTTACACTATACTTGTGGGTTGCATTTGCAAACAAAATATTTGCATTAGCATGTAAGAAATGTACATATTTTTTGTTGCTTCATTAACCCTTCAATTTCTGAAAGCCTTTTATCCTGACTTATAGTCACAAACTTTATATTTTCATATAATTATTAAAACAATTTAGTTCTTTTTTAGTTCAGTTCTCATAATGATGGTTAATGCAAAATGTCCCCAATTCATTTAGCATGTGATTGACATCACATTCCACGTCAGTTATAAAGGCAGTGATTGTGTTTTTTTTATTTCCTTTGAATCTAATCAAAATCTGTTTCATTGTCCAAAAGTGCAATAGATTAGCTCTTGTAAATCAAAGAATAAGTTTCTCCCGTACAAAGCAGGTGGGTGTCATCGTAACCTCTTTTTGTAATCTGGAACAACACAAATCAAAGGAAAAGGATTTTTTTTCCTTTTTGTTGAAAGCTATATCAAAGCATTCTATTATAGTGTTATTTAATATGTAAATTGTATTGCTATACATGAAATAAAATATGGGTTTTGATGTACTTTAAGTTTATCGCCATGTTGTCCATTGTGTGGAGTGAGAGTGATGCATTTGATAGTTTTTAATGGTTTCTGATTGCTTTTACAACACATTTCACATACACTGTCTTTAACTGTTTGAGTTCTCTTGATTTCGTTTTTTTTATAATTTTGTAATGATTTGGTTTAACCTTTACAACAGCATGCTACCATACTACTCATACAGTTTCTGCATTATGCAGTGTGTTAATGTGCACACTTTCCCTGCATGCATTAAATATGTGGAAAACTGTCCAGTATGGAACTGTGCACAATGCATGGAATCCTGTAGCCCAGGGGTGCACAATCCTGTTTCTGGAGCCAGTGTCCTGCAAAGTTTAGCTCCAGCTTGCTCCTTATGCCTGCCTGAAACTCTGCAGGACACTGTCCCTTTAGTAGCAAGAATAGGCACCTCCGCTATAGCCTATTCCACAATGCAATGTTCTTGACTAATCTTTCATTTTTTAATGTGACAGGATGCAATATCAATTGTAATTTTACAAAATGTTAAAATGCAAAATGTCCTATCAGAAAATTGTATTTCCTATCAAGTGCCTTTTGACAAGAAATCCAAAAACATAATACCGCCTTCTAGTGTGCACAATACTTTGTTTCTGCCAGCTGTATGTATTGTTATTTCATTTGCTGTCCGATAATATTCTGAATTACCTGACAGCTCAGAATTATCTGAGCATGTCTGAATGCTCTTAATTGCTACGATGCATGATGTATAGATCATATGAGAATCTATACGATGTATAGATTTAAGCCAAGACAAATGATGACATCTGGAGCATGAAAAACAATAATCAGTGGAAACCAGAACCAATTAAATTTTAAGTTAAAAGTTAAGAGTTTTTTTTGAAAACCATAAACAACAAGGGACAAAGCAAAGTAAATTGCAGAATTATAAATCACACTGTTAATTGTTCTGCAGACTGTGTATTTGGTATTTGGATTGGATGTGGTTAAAATTGCTACTACCCGACTAAATCTATCACAAAATGATTTCAGATTATTTTGTTGTAATAGAAGTTCTACAAATACATGCAACAGGCACATATCATTATAAAAGAAGAGGTTGGTTTTAAAGAATATATTTTTTAAATCAAATGTTGTATTTAACATTAGATAATGGGCAGTGAACTAACATAAAAAATGAACAACTGCATTTGTATTAACTGACATAAACAAAGATTGTGTTCATGTTAAAGAAGTGGTGTAAAAATATATTATTCTTTGTTAGTTCATGTTAGTTAAAGCATTAATGAAAGTTAATGAATAAAACGTTATTGTAAAGTGTTATAATACTATACTGGACCTCATAATTATTGAGATGTAGCAACATAAGTAGTCTATGTAATAGGTAAGGTACAAGTTCAATTCTAGGTCATGTTTCATATCAAAATGAAGCAAAAACAATATATATGCTATATAAATACATTGCAAAGTTTTATTTTTATAGTAATTAAAATGTTTTCTTTGTGACAATTCGCGCGTATTTTTATAATGTCAACGTTACGGACATGTTCTAGATATTTATCCTATACATCCCATATTGTACACAAGGGGGCAGTATATGACACACGTGCGTTTGTCTATGTCTCAGTGCGCATGCGCGGAGTCGTGACCGCGCACTTATGTGAGATGTTTGAAAATTGTGGCCGGTGATTAGCGTAGTGTTGTATCTACAGATAAAGGTAAGAGCTTTTATATAACTTTTTTAACAAATCCACATTTCTATATTATTTATAAGCCCTTAGTAAATAATAAGACGCAGGATTACGTCTTTTAAACAATAAACCACGCAGCGCTCTGCTGATGTGATATCCGTTAGCCCGTGAATTAACCATTTAACGATTAATTAGTTATGTCAGTTTAATGTGGTTAGGGTAAGTGATTCATCGTCTGTTCGTAAATAAAGATTATATTGTGCCGAAGCGTGTATTTTGTTAAATATTATAACTAGCGTTTCTTTCCAGCATGCTAACAGCTTTAGCACGTGAATCAGGGTCCGGATTTCTGTCAGAAATACGATAACTGACAGATTTTTAGCTTTAAAGATCATAAACCGGCGGATTAACCACATACAGGTCATAATCTTTGAGTTTAATAATCAATATCAGTGAGTTATTTGTCATTCCGTGCTCATATAGTTTCAGAACAGGCCGAACGTGTGTCATGATCATAATTATATTATGATCACAGTCTGGCAGAAATCAAGCGTTTGATATGCAAACAGCACTCATCACTGTGATAATATCACTGGAAATGCAAATAAAAAAACATTTACGAATGGGGTTATTCAAAATACAACCCAAAACGCAAATGCATTTATGTTTAAGGTATACGTATGCCATTCAGTGTTAATTTAATTAATTTTAATTTAACCTGTCAATTGATTCTGTAATGTAAGTAATATAGTGTAGCAACAAGGCTATAAAGGTCCTCAAGCACTACTTAGTTTATGCAGTTTTGACTTGTTATTTGAAGTGTTGTTGTGTAGGTCACAGTGAGGGATCATGACTAATGAACACAGGGCATCTGTTCACATGATGTTCTGATCCCTGCAGCAATCATGGAGCTCAATGATGGAAACCTTCAAACTCTAACTGAATATCTGCAGAAGACACTAAGCCCTGACCCAGCTGTCAGACGTCCAGGTGAATACTGCGTTTTCATCTTCAGCTGTCTGTATTGTGTTTCTTTGTCTATTGCAGAAGGGTCCACTATATAATGATTCTCTTACAGAAAGAAAATACTTTTAAATAAATATTTTATGATAAATAAAATTCTCATGTATTTATAAATTGTATGTTATATGAAACACAGGTCTATGCATAGTTTCAGTAGTTTAAAAGTAAAATTAAATGTTTGCTATTTCCTACTGTAGTTTACCAGTCATGGGAGTCATGGGTTCGATTCGGCACAACAGGTTGATTTTAATAAAAGCTTATGACAAATTAATGAATGTAAATGTGCTGTCTTCAGCTGAGAAATTTCTGGAATCAGTGGAAGGAAGCCAGAACTACCCCATTTTACTGCTCACAGTACTAGAAAAGTCCCAAGATAATGTCATACGTGTGTGTGCAGCCGTCACCTTCAAGAACTACATCAAGAGAAACTGGCGCATAGTGAGTGCCGAATTTACGTCCATTGTTTGTCCTGTTAAACTGTATTGAAGTAAATGTGATGTAGATCTGATGCATGGTGCAGCAGGAGGATGTTTAATTGGTGTATATGTTCTTTTATAGATTGAAGATGAGCCAAACAAAATTTCTGATCCTGACAGGACAGCTATCAAAGCCAACATTGTCAATTTGATGCTGACCAGCCCAGAGCAAATACAAAAGCAGGTACTCACACTTGAACTTATAAAATGCAGTATTTTGCTGATTTATACGTTGTTGTTTTTTTAAAGGTAGGTTAGGTGAATTTAAAGAATAAAGCAATAGCAAGCTAGCTTTGAAAGCATAAGATGCTATCCACACCTCCTCAAAAACACCTGAACTTGCTGTACAGAGGTATACAAATGCATAGTTTTCCAGGCAGATGGGACATCCTATCACTGCATTCAGATCAAATGCACTGATTGGACCAACATTTTATGACCCTTCTACAGGGGAAATATATATCTATAAATATATTTAGACCAACTTACTGATTGTTATCAGGATTTTAAAAAACCATCAACCAACATAACAAAAAAAAGGTTTCTAGAAAATAAATCACCCACCCTGCTTTTAATGAGTGTTCCTGTAGCCTTTAGATACCAGTGATCTGCTGGCCGCTGTGCAGTAGAGACGTGCATTAGACATTATCTAGTTTTATATCTACAGCTTAGTGATGCCATCAGCATCATAGGCCGAGAGGACTTTCCTCAGAAATGGCCGGATCTCCTGACTGAGATGGTGAGACGCTTTCAGAGCGGAGACTTTCACATTATCAACGGAGTTCTTCGCACTGCACATTCTCTGTTTAAAAGGTATTTAGAACATAATAAAATGAGGTGAATTACACATTGTAGTCATTCTGGTTCTATTCATTATTGACCTCTAAGTGTATTTTAAATTGTGTAGTAAGTAAATCTTTCTCCATTGTATTATATATGTCTATTACATTGAATATCATAATTCATTCTCATTACCAGACTAATTAAACTTTAGAGGTTATATATACCGAACACAGAGTTTTATAGGTATTGGTTTGTTGTTAATTTTTTAACTTTTGAACTAACAGCAAGTGTCATGTCTCAGATCAGATGGTTCAACCCAACATTAATCAAATAATTCTGCTTTTGATAGACCTCACCTAAATTTGTTAATGTAGTTCTTTACATTCAAAATTATATTCCCCCCCAGATATCGTCATGAGTTTAAGTCCAATGAGCTGTGGTCAGAGATCAAGCTGGTACTGGACACTTTTGCACAACCCCTTACTGAACTTTTCAAGGTAGATCAGTTGACTCCTTTTTTAATTTCTACTATTTAATCATTTAAGATCTGATCTTTATTAGCCCATATGTGTGATCTGACAGTTCTAATGTCCCTTGTTGATGCTATAACTGTAGGCCACAATTGATCTGTGTCAAACTCATGCAACAGATGTCAATGCTCTGAAAGTGCTCTTCTCATCCCTCACACTCATTTCAAAACTCTTCTACAGCCTTAACTTCCAGGTAGCGTCCACTGTCATGTTTCTCATACCACTTTTTTAATCTTCAGATTTGCCTTATTTACTCTTCACTATAATTAACCTTTTAAATCTTCTCAGGATCTGCCAGAGTTCTTTGAAGATAACATGGAGACATGGATGACACACTTTCATAATTTATTGACCTTGGATAACAAGTTGTTACAAACAGATGTAAGTTATGTTTTTAGGCTTCAGTGCTGAGGGTTAACTAGGAGTAATATATTTCATTACTTCTATTAGCCAAGATCGGTAAAGCTAACTATCAGTGGAACATGTTCTTTGTCCTTGTGCTTAACTCTGTGTTAGGATGAAGAAGAGGCTGGTCTTTTGGAGTTGTTGAAATCTCAAATCTGTGATAATGCAGCACTTTATGCCCAAAAATATGACGAAGAGTTTCAACCCTACCTGCCTCGCTTCGTCACAGCTATCTGGAACCTGCTGGTCACAACCGGCCAAGAGGTTAAATATGATTTGGTAAGTGCACAACTAAATTAATTGTTTATCATAGTTATTTGGTGTTTTATGTAATTTGTTGTCCTGGCTATGAGGATGCTTGTCTTGGATTTAATACTGACACCTATTGGTGTTGTTGCGGTATTACATCAAGGTACATTTTTCATATTTAGTGTCCAACCTGTGGCATCCATGGTTTTTATGACTACAGTAACAGTATATTCTGTCTTCTAGCAATGTTAAAGCAACTAGATTTATGTTTACATATAGTGCTTTTCAGCTGATATATTTCATTATTTTATTCTGTTGCAGCTTGTGAGCAATGCTATCCAGTTTTTGGCATCAGTGTGTGAGCGGCCACACTACAAAAATCTCTTTGAAGACCAAAACACCCTCACCAGCATCTGTGAGAAGGTCATTGTCCCCAACATGGAGTTCAGAAGTATGTGACCCTTTGACGTTTTGTGAAAATTGTATATTTCAACAGTTAAACAAAAACCAGCAAGATATTTCTCAGTGTTGTACAGTGACTTGTGTGTGAACAGGTGCAGATGAGGAGGCTTTTGAAGATAACTCTGAGGATTACATCATCAGAGACCTCGAAGGCTCAGGTCTGTTGCTTCTCCACAAAATTTATTATTTTCAGCCATTGATGTTTGTACTGAGTACTGTTACATACACTCAGACATCGACACAAGGCGCCGCGCAGCCTGTGATTTGGTGCGAGGCCTGTGCAAGTTTTTTGAAGGCCCAGTGACTGCTATCTTCTCTGGCTATGTGAACTCCATGCTGGCAGAATATGCCAAGAACCCAGGGGTGAATTGGAAGCACAAAGATGCTGCTATCTACCTTGTCACATCTCTGGCCTCCAAAGCGCAAACACAGAAGGTGAGATGCCTGGTAGAACCTTAGTAGTCCAATTACTGGCTTTTGTTAAGTCTATAATATTTGAAGCTGTTTTGTATTTCTTGTTTGTTTTGCAGCATGGAATAACACAAGCCAATGAGCTGGTGAATCTGTCAGAATTTTTTTTGAACCACATTTTAGTAGACCTAAAATCTTCCAATGGTATGAAATTGCTTTATGTAACAGTCTTATTCCAACAGTAGTTCTTTATTGTAACTGGATTGTTACCAATTGTCTTATTTCACCCTCAGTGAATGAATTTCCGGTGTTGAAAGCAGATGCGATTAAGTATGTCATGACGTTCAGAAGTCAGGTAGGTAATTATTTACAATGTAACTTGTGTATTTTCTGTAATTTATTTAGCTGCAACATTACTGCGTGGCTTGTGTCTCATTCCTCTAGCTCCCTAAGGAGCAACTGTTGGAGGCGGTTCCTCTCCTGGTATCCCATCTGCAGGCAGAGAGCACAGTTCAGCACACATACGCAGCTCATGCACTGGAGAGACTCTTCACCATGAGGGGACCCAACAACTCCACTCTGTAAGCTCCATTCATAGTTCAGCCAGTCAAAGACTTCAGAGCAGTTCTCTTTATAATGGTTTGTGTTAGTGTGAATAATACTGTTTTCTTAATGAATCCTGTTTCATAGCATCTCAACCGCTGAAATTGCACCATATACAGAGCAGCTGCTTAACAATCTGTTCAAAGCTCTGGCAATCCCAGGCTCCTCTGAGAACGAGTACATCATGAAAGGTACTTTTACATTTTCAACTGTTGCTCTTTTTGAATTTGTTCACCTAAAAATGAAATTCCTGTCATTATGTACTCCCTCTCTTGCTGTCCCAAACCTTTCCAAAGGAAAAAAATCACATGGTTTGAAACAACAAGAGTGCAGGGGAACGGTGACTTTATTTTTGGGTGAAAAAACACTTTACGTTATGTATTTATTACAGTGCAATTTCTAATTAAACTTAAACATGGTGTGTGTTGTGGTCTTGTGTTAAATTCTTTCTGGATGTTCTTTGTCCAGCCATCATGCGGAGCTTCTCTCTCCTGCAGGAGATCATTGTTCCCTACATCCCCACCCTTATTGGCCAGCTCACACAAAAGCTCCTCCTTGTCAGCAAAGTAAGTATTAAATCAACTATTTTTGAAGGTTCTTAGTCCAAAAGTATATATAAATCCAAAGGTCAGTGTCCAGTCATGTGGTCCTTGTCTCAGTGCATGGCATTGGATACTGATAGGACACACAGAAATATACATCCATTTAAAGGGGGCATTTCCCAAGCAGGACTTTGCCCTAAAGGCAGGATGGAACATCTTTGTAAAAAAAAAAAAAGGAACATATTTTAGGGACTCAAGGATATTTTCTACCAGTCAATTTCTTTTCTACAGAATCCCAGTAAGCCACATTTCAACCATTACCTGTTTGAGTCCCTGTGCCTGTCCATCAGGATCACCTGCAAGGCAAATCCAGACACCGTGGGCAGCTTTGAAGAGGCCCTTTTCCCTGTGTTTACCGAGATCCTGCAAAATGATGTGCAGGGTATGTTTCGCTGTTTAACACTGTTAACCTAATAACCCACAGGTTTCCCACCACCAAACAGAAACAGACAAAATGGTGTGGTGACCCATATGATTGCTCCTAAAGATTTATATTGTGGTTTGTTGATAATGTTGACCTTTTTTGGCCCACAGAGTTTGTGCCATACGTCTTCCAGGTGATGTCCCTGCTGCTGGAGATCCACAGCAACTCCATCCCCTCCTCTTACATGGCACTGTTTCCTCACCTGCTGCAGCCTGTGCTGTGGGAGCGTACAGGAAACATCCCCCCTCTGGTCCGGCTGCTGCAGGCCTACCTGGAGAAGGGAGCCTCCGCTATCGCCAGCTCAGCAGCGGACAAGATTGTGAGCAACTTGGGATCAGTTCTGGATGCCTTTGCTTTATTAATACCCATAATGCACTGGGCTTTATCTGAACCCTCGTTTTTTTTGTTCTAGCCTGGTCTTCTCGGAGTCTTCCAAAAACTTATTGCATCCAAGGCCAATGACCACCAAGGCTTCTATCTGCTCAACAGCATTGTGGAGCACATGCCACCGTAAGAGATGCTTTGCTCAATTCAGTTATAGAGCTTTTCACAGTGTGCACTGTTGCAAAGCAGCTTTACAGAAGTGTTTTCATGATAGAACTCATGAAACATGAAGCATGTTATTTCTACTTTTTAAACTAAAAGTAATTGTCTAAACAGTTCTGCAGCAGATATCAGTTTATTGTCCACACTGTTTTGTCTTCGTATTCAGAGATTCCATCACCCAGTACAGGAAGCAGATCTTCATATTGCTGTTCCAGAGACTCCAGAGCTCCAAGACAACCAAGTTTATAAAGAGTAAGAGACCATGCAATGTTCTGCTTTCTTTAGATTAGGCCTGAGAACACACAATGATAAAAAGTGTTATTTGTCTTGTCTTCACAGGTTTCCTTGTTTTCATTAATCTCTACTGCGTGAAATATGGTGCCATTGCATTACAAGAGATTTTTGATGACATCCAGCCAAAGCAAGTTGTTTTTCTTTGTTTTAATTACTTTCTTTTAACCTGTTAAATGTCAACAACAAGTTTGAGCATAGACCTGAAAACACACTTTTCCAACTTAAATGGTTGTAATTTATAAGAGCTTTGGAATACAGACCTAAGGTTGAGGTTCTGTGAAACCTAGCTGCCGAAACTTAGCTGTTGTAGAAGTCCATTAGGTGGTAGCCACACTTCGATGGTAATTCCTAACAGTGACAGCAGATTTAATCATTAAATTAAGTAATTCATAAATCAGTTATTAATGCTGTATAACTTGCATTATAAAAAAACTGGTCAAGTATGTATCCCTTAGATCATTACTGTATTATATAGTTTGTTACGGTCATTTTAGGTTTAGAATGGGATATTAGTGTTCACCTGTAGGCATTAACAGGTTGTATATCTTGCAGAAAACTATAAATGTTGATGTTTTGTGTCTTTGCTCAGGATGTTTGGTATGGTTGTGGAGAAGATTGTGATTTCTGAGGTGCAGAAGGTCTCTGGGCAGGTGGAGAAGAAGATCTGTGCCGTGGGCATTACTAAGATCCTCACGGAGTGTCCTGCTATGATGGACACAGAATACACCAAACTCTGGTAAGACATGACTGTGATGTGTGATATGTTTTTAATTGTTTCTTTTCGCCAACCTTCAGAGAAAATACGCACACTCAATTGTTTTCATTTAACCAAAATAATTTACTGATCTATAAAACAAAAGTGTTAATATTATAGTTATATAATTATAGTAATATAAAGTTAATATAAGCAATAGTGAAAGTTATCAGATATCAGTTTTCAATCATTTTAAAATAATTACACAATCACAATATTATTGTATTGTAACTTGGTCTTTGATTTAATATATCACCAGCTCGCTGCTGATTCCCATCTCTGTAGAAATGAATAAGCAGTGGTATGTGTTTTGCCCGTTAGGACTCCCTTGCTGCAGGCTCTGATTGGTCTATTTGAGTTACCAGAAGACAACAGCATTCCAGATGACGAGCACTTCATAGATATAGAGGACACACCAGGATACCAGACCGCTTTCTCCCAGCTTGCCTTTGCTGGCAAGAAAGAGCACGACCCTATTGGGGACACTGTCAACAATCCCAAAATCCTTCTTGCACAGTCCTTACACAAGCTCTCCACCGCCTGTCCTGGAAGGGTGAGATCTTTTAAAAAAAAATTCTAATGCGCAATCATGATGCTCGTTTAGTTGTCCAAAAATGTTTGTTAGTGACATTGTTTGGTTTTGTTTTTGTCAAAATGCCTTGTGAATTACGACTGATTTCAAGCTGAAACATTATGCTTTTTGTGACCTTTCCAAGCTACAGTTGCGTCTCCTAGTGAGCCCCAATCTAGTGACCTAGACCACAATTGAGCATGCCAGATTTTGAGGCCCAGCATATGCTTGATGATACATGTATTTTGTAATTGTGTTTTGTAACAGGTGCCATCCATGTTAAGCACGAGTCTGCCAGCAGAGGCTCTTCAGTATCTGCAGGGTTACCTCCAGGCTGCTACCGTTCAACTGGTCTAACCCACACGCCTAAACTCTTTCTCTAACCCCTTTTATGCCTGTGGAGTTTTTCATGGCCAAGAATTAGGACCTCTGACTCTCAAGATACTCAAACTTATCTAATAAAGAGATGAATAGTGGACTCAACATGACATGCACAAGTGGAGATGTTCTGCCCAGTGAAACATGGCTGTCCAAAGAAAGGATTTTAAGGGATTGTTTACTTTTAATGTCTTGCGTGTGAAGTAATTAATTTAGGGAGTGAAGTAATCAATCAGGGAATGAAAATGTGAGGGAAATCTGAGGGGTCTGATCTGATCATCTCGCTGTGTGGGCCATGTTGATGTTTTTCTGTGTTAATTGGAGTCCATACCTCATGTCTTTCTACTTTGGCAATTCACCCAAACGGCTGTATTTTGAAATGTCAACTTGTACACATTTGAAAAGCACTTGGGAGTGCGCAGACATTTGGTGGCATCTTTGAAGTTGATGGGAAAAGCATTTTCTGATCATTTTTACTGTATAAACGTTAAATGTTTTTGCTGCGTGTGTCATTCACAATGTTTTGTCTTTGTTTTTCTGCTCTGTTGTTAAAATAAAGCACTTGTTTAACATCTTTGTCATTCATTTTTGCTCTGGAGAGATATGCGTCATTTAAGGTTTGTGTGCCTCAGACTCGTTCAGCTGTTTGCTACATCTAAAGCTGAACTAGAACATTTCACCAGACCATTACCTTGAGTTTCTCTAATTTAAAGTAAAAAATGCAAAAGAGTAAAAAAAGATGCAAAAAATCTTATACGTTATTTATGCATTCAGTGATAATCTGTGCACCCTGAGAAGCTTTGTAAGCTTATATTTTGGGAAGTTCCAGGTGCACTAAGAATGCATTTCAGTCAGTTATTTAGTTCTGGAACAGGCCTCCTCCCTGTGCCTCCCCATTAAAAATCCTAGAATTGCCCGTTTTGGACGTGACAGTTCCGTTATTTCACTTAACGGAAGCAAACCATGCGGTTATGTAAAGATATTATGACTAAAACACAACCAATGTTGTATTTTTAAATACTATACAAAAATCAGTTTTCACTGCAAAAATGTGCAGTGGAAGTCATCCATTTTACAGCTAATAAATATTTTTTGTTGATAAACAGTGGCAGTTTTCACAACAAACCAAATTAGCAACAAGTGTGTCAGATTTGAAACAAACCAATCAAAACTCATATCTGACTCCTGAACATAACCGAATGTTTTAAAGGGACAGTAAAGCATGAATTAAAATCCTGTCACCATTGACTTTTATCAGCAGTCAATAGTAACCAAGAGTTGTTAAGCTGAAAAAAATGACATCTGTAGCTACACTTTAACTTCGCTTGAGGAAAAGTTCAAAAGTTAAGATTCAATGTAATCTCTTCAGGAGCTCTCGCGTTTCACTCACATTTGCGCTTCATGTCAGTACTGCCAATAATCTGTTACGTAACCAACTGCATCACATCAAATTTGAATATGCACATTGTGACGAGCGTCCCGGGGATGATCAGCGTCGCCCTGGCAACAAACACAAAGCACCTGCACAAGCTCATCACGGGCTGATCGGTCATGGCTGTTTCTCATCAGCACGGGCGGATAAAAACCGCCACCGCGCCATATGAAGGTGAGCTATGTCTCGTGGCGGACGACTACTGTTGTTCTCTTTTTTCCCTCGTAGAAAGCAGCGAGTAACAGCCACCCCGAGCACGACCGGACACCCTCTTTCACCGTCACAGGAGCACAGAGAGCGCGAGTCTCACCAGCCACAGCAGCCACGGCCCTGCGTGGCGCATCACTTACCACTGCTTGTTTTATTGTAATAAATCCACCCTCCGGGGGGGTTTTCTTCACTAGCCAAACTTGTTGCGTGATTCTTCACCCGTGACATCTGGTGGAGAATGTGGGCAGTGTTGTGAAGAATAACCAACAGGTCTGTGCAGCACCCACTAAAACGCCGTTTTTCTTTTTCCCCTTTATTGTCTGTTTCAGCAGAAAGCGACGCGCCTTTCCCCACGGAAGAGATGGAGGAAATTCTACAGCGCCTAACCGAGTTGAGCGTTTGCCAGCAGCAGATCCTGGAGCACCTGACCACCCGTCAGAGCAGGACGGAGGAGGAGCTCGCGGCTATCCGTGCCCACGCCGCTCATAACGCTCCGCTGCCCGATCCCCGAGTGCACGCCACCCGCCTGCTCCCGAAGATGACTGCAGACGATGACGAGGTACAGCGCGCATACTTCACCCTGCTGCCCGCTGTCGCTGAGGATTATGGCGAGGTGAAGCGCGAGATCCTCGCCAGGCTGGGCCTCTCCTCCATCTGTGCTGCCCAGCAATTCCATGAATGGAAGTACAACACCCGGGTGCCAGCCTGTGCCCAGGTTGCGGAGTTGACGCGCCTCGCACAACACTGGCTGCTCGAAGGGGAGCCCACTGCAGTGCAGGTCGTCGAGCGGGTGATCATCGATCGCCTCCTACGAGCCCTACCGCGGTCCCATCGTCAGGCAGTGGGGATGAGGAACCCCACCACCATCCTCAACCTCGTGGAGGCGATCGAGCTGGCGGACGCCGTCCAACATCGGGAGTCGGGGGAAAGGCCGCAGCCGTTTCCCCGGAGGGTGGTCCAGGAGCGACGTTTGCAGGAGGGCACCTCGCGCGCAGAGGGCAGACCGACGGTTCCCTTGGCCCAGGATGTATCCATGCCCACCGCTGGACCCACAACCCCGCCGCGGGCCTGGCTGGCGGGTTGCATCGTCCACCAGTGTGTGCCACCAGCCGCTCTGGAGGCGGACGTTGTCGTGGATGGGGAAACCTCTGAGGGCGCTGCTGGACTCGGCAGCGCTGTCACCCTCCTCCAGGCCCATCTCTGTCCGCCCCAACCTATCCCAAAAAGCTACCTCCCGATCACGTGTGTCCACGGGGACACGCAACAAGTTCCATCCGGTCGGGTGACCATCTTGCTGGGGCGAGATTGGCTAGGATTCGACCGCCTGCTCGTTGCTGCCAGCCCACCCACCAGCCCAGGGGAGAACCGTCGACGTCGCAAGCGACCCCGAGGACCCCGCCGCCAGCCGGCGCTACTGGCTTCGGACAGCGGGAGAGATGGTGAGTCCCCCTCTCAATCCACTAATCCTTTTTGTGATGTCTTCCGACAGGTCCAAGGAGGAGAGGAACATCCCGTCGTATACATCAGCAGGAAGCTGTCCCCAGCCGAGAGAAAGTATGCCGCAGTGGAGAAGGAAGCCCTGGCCATCAAGTGGGCAGTCCTGGAGCTGCGTTAATACCTCCTCGGCTGCAAGTTCACCCTGGTGACCGACCACGCCCCGCTACAGTGGATGGCCCGAGCCAAGGATACCAACGCCAGGGTGACCCGCTGGTTCCTCGCACTCCAGGATTTCCACTTTTAGGTGCGACATCGAGCCGGGGCAGCCAACGGCAATGCAGATGGACTCTCGGGTCTGGGCAGCCTATGCAGGTCTGTCAGGGGTCATTCCCCGCTCACCCCCTGTTTCTCCCCTGTCTTCCCCATTTGTCTCTGGGACCAGGCCGGCGCTTGGGGGGGGGGAATGTGACGAGCGGGGATGATCAGCGTCGCCCTGGCAACAAACACAAAGCACCTGCACAAGCTCATCATGGGCTGATCGGTCACGGCTGTTTCTTATCAGCACGGGCGGATAAAAACCGCCACCGTGCCATATGAAGGTGAGCTATGTCTCGTGGCGGACGACTAACGTTGTTTTCTCTTCTCCCCCGTAGAAAGCAGCAAGTGACCGACAGCCACCCCGAGCACGACCGGACACCCTCTTTCACCGTCACAAGGAGCACAGAGCACGAGTCTCACCAGCCACAGCAGCCACGCCCCCGCACGGCGCATCACTTACCACTGCTTGTTTTATTGTAATAAATCCACCCTCGGGTTTTTTTTTCACTAGCCGAACTTGTTGCGTGATTCTTCACCCGTGACAACATATTTAAATCACACAAATGAGATTTGTGAGCTACACAGAGGGGAATATTTTCAGTGAAATAGTATCACATTCTGAAGCCCAATAAAAGGCTTCAAAAAATTATAAGGACTACATTCAAAAAGATTTTTCTGTCATTTCTGGAGCCTAACAGCTTCTGGGCACCACTTGCTTTCATTGTATTGAAAAAAACATAACATGCTGCTTAATCTTATTTTGTGCTTGATGAAAGAAGGAACATTATAAAGGTTCGTAACGACATGCGGGTGAATCAAAGAATTTTCAATTTTGGGTGAACTGTCCCGTTAAATGTCGGTTTAAATTAATCATTTTAATATAGACTTTGCTGTACTCTTGTTTTGGCTTGGGTCAAAAGTAGCAAATGTAGGTCAGCTTAAAAAAATTAAGAACCGATAGGAAACATAGTTTGATGAAGCGAGAATGGAACTCTAAATTAAATGACGCTCTCAACTTATTTTTCTACATTTCACTTCTCAAAAACTAGTTCTCTAAATTAAAAAGACCTTTCAAAAGTAATGCAATGGAAGAGAGCGGCATGCCACCTAATTTGCGTCAGGGCCCGGTTTTATCTGCTGCGATTTCTTGCATCTCGGCAGCGATGACGCTCATTAAAATCAGAAGAGAATGAGGGTGCATAAAAGATTGACAAGCAGAACAGATTCTGTGCCTTTCATCTGCCTTAGCGTTTGCCAGATTCAACTGGAGGAAAATTACGTGAAAAATAGGAAAAACCGCCAAACGCAAACACAGCTTTACTCGAGGACTTCTTAATTAGGTCCTGTGGGAAACATCCTGGCCACAGAATTTGGGTTTTAGGGTATTTACTGCCGGTTATTAAGACACCACCGGCTGACAGAAATGTATATGATTTTGATGAGGACGATAAAGGAGGGTGGACAAGGTTTTCTGGGAAGAAACACAGGAGGAGCTTGTCAGTCCGGGTTCTGGCACGATTGTGTCGACGGTTGGGTTCTAATTAGTGAAACAGTCCGGCTTCATTTATGAGTTTTATGGTACTTAAAGAAAAAGCCAGGGAGAAATGAAAGAAAAGGGACTTATGGGTAATAATAAAGACTTTACTGCCTTCTAGTGGTGACTCATAACAGTTCAGAGCAGCAGTGATGGGTGAGAGAGACAGAGAAAGGTCCAAAATGAGTGAGGGAAGGAGGGAGAATTCAGAGCAGATGGAGGGACATCAGCTCAGTTGCCGCCCACTCCATTCCCCCGTGCTGCTGCTGAGAGCTGATTTGCCTCTGATCTTCGCCTGAGGCTTTGTTTAAAACAGCTTGGTGATGGTACCCACAGCCTTGGTCCGTCCCTCCCTAAAGACGAGTCTCTGGTCCGTGTGAAGGTACGGACCAGAGGGGTCTTGATGAAACAGAAGTGTATGGTGTCTTTGTTGCCCGTTCTTAAACAGTCTTTGTTCATGCCAATGACGGGGCAGTCTGTCTGATGCTACCACAGTGAACCAAAGCCTGGTATCTCAACGATATCCTGGTCGGGTGATGCAGTACCAGAATCTGCCTCAAACTCTTAGCATGCCTGTGGGTTGAGGTGGGGTGACACCATCACCATTCCCTTCCTGATGGATGAATGCTTGATCTTTTTCAGGGCGAAAGAGGCCATTTGTGAAACAATCTGAAACTCTGGAGGCTCGTCATCGGTAAACGTTGTTCTGGAAGACAGCAGGTTCAAGAATATCTTCAACAGGTCCATGTTTTTTGTTTGTCTGGTTTGTTGACCACCTGCCCCTCTTGGTCGAATCCCAGGATGTCGTTGCAGATGCTGCTGGTGCGACCGCTCTCCATCTCGTGTTTGTGACAGAAGAGCTTCTGTTGAGCGAATCCACGACCGTTGTCTAGTGTGCCGTGGGTAAGGACACCCAGAAGTGTGCTTTAACCAGCGTCTACATTGCCTACAACTGCAGCCCTGACTTCCAAGAAGTCGGCCTCTCCCACCCGGCGGCTTATGAGGTAATCTCTCAGGTGTCCCTCGGTCTCCGTTCTCTCTCTCAGCAGAAACAGATTAGCCTCAACCTGTTCACACAGAGACTGCATGAGGGGAGAGATGCGTCCATATTCTTCTCATCCAGACCGTAATCACCACCGTCTGTACCCATCCCGACCACATAGATGGTCTCTCCACTGCCCGATTGCGCTTGTGTTTTTTGTCTGATCTCAAACTCAGGTAAGTTTTGCTTACCCGAGTTTAACATCATTGTTGTTTGAATAAACTTGAGCTGCAAAAAGTGTTTTCCGGCAGAGGGAGGTCAAAACGTTTGATTGTTTATTAAACACAACTGTTCCGCTTTCAACTTTGCGTCTGAATATTGTGTAGATAAGCGCCTGGATGACGCACGTAGTGGTAAGTGTCTGAATAATTTTCACCTACATTAAGTCTTAAAGGTTAAAGGCAGCCATCAATGCCTTTGGGCAGCAATTTCTGTCATACAAGACCGAGTCGCGGTTACTTGAATAAGGGAGTACAGATATCTTTAAAATCACTGGCTGAGATTACAATTACATGTGCAAAGGCTGTGAAGTACTTCACAAATTTAAACGTATTATTCGTATCAAAATTATATTTGTAATTCTAATTATTAATAAGGTATTTATGTACCTCAGAATGACTGCATTTTACCAATAAATGGCATTTCAGGATTATTGCCAGTAGGGGGCATTTACGATCTGTAATGAGCAAATGAACCCAAACATTGGCAACTTCAACTGGAAGTCAAACTGCTTTTTGAGATATATAATGGACAAAATGTTTGAGATATGTGTTTAGAAGTTTAAAATCTGTGCAAAAATAATTTTTGAATCTGAAGTAATGTCATCTACACTTTTGTATATGTCTGCAGATGCCTGCATCATCTGGCACGTGTGGCAAAAGGAGAAGACAGGGAAAAAGCTTAATTTGTCCCCAGGGATCCAAGAAACACATACGTTAAAATACCTATGCAGGGCAATCTACAATTCTGTATTTGAATGTTCTGTAACCTGTATATATGTATTTTTTAATATTCTTAACTTTCATTTAGCTCATTTTTTATATATTTTAGGACTTTGGTATATTATTACAATATGACAACTTTGAGGATATGCATCACAACAGAAATGTGCATATTGCAAGCCTGATCAGAGATCCTTGTATATTCCAATTCAAAGTAAAATCAAAGCAATTGAAGGTAAATTAAAACAATTGTAACCAATAGATTGTTGAACAAAAATGTTTGCAATTTCAAATTACACCAGGCTAGAACAGTTACTGCAGACGTCATGTAGCTTCAAGCTCTCTAACTAAATTAGAGAGCTCTCTAATTGCAATTGCAGAGCTCTCTAACTGAATTAGTATGTGAATGTGAATGAAAAAAATTTACAGGGCATAAACCTTGTATATTTTGGACCTTGTATGTCCAAAGTACTTTTAAACGGAAAAACACTGTATTATTATTTTAAAATAATTATACACTTTGTTGTCAACGTTGATAATGTTGCTTTAAATAAAGTCATATACTTGCAATATATTAAATATTTTTTTACTTTTATTTTTTATTTATTTTAATGTAACTTTGAGCTCAATGATAAACACCCAAAAGAAAGAAGAGCATGGAAAAAAAGACAGACCATATCATACATTCCTTTGTATCTTTTCCTTGGCCTTGTAACTGAAACCAACCTAAGATAATCAAACTGACCAATCAGAAGACCATGTTTAACCACCACTGTACTGGACAAAACCCCCTACATACAACACAAACATTTCAGCCAATAGCCTTTGATCTCTATCAGCTTATTTGTGGGCGCAGGAATGCAATGGGTCCCTTTAAGAAAGAAGATAGGGTTGTAACCCAGCCATAATTCCATTTAATATTCAACCCTACACACCAAAAACATTTTGTGTTACAGTTAGGGAAAAAACAAACAAACTTGCTTTATCTTTGAAAAAAGCAGACAAAAAGCAAAAAATAAGATAGCAATGTGTATTGCATTATAAAGTTAAATCTCAGAAATAGCCAAATTCCTACTGACAAAAGATTTTACCATTTAGTTGTGTTTACCAGATAACATTTACATTTAGGCATTTGGCAGACGCTTTTATCCAAAGCGACTTACATTGCATTATACTATACATTGTTTCTGAGTATGTGCAATCCCTGGGATCGAACCCATGACCTTGGCGTTGTTAACGCCATGCTCTAACCACTGAGCTACAGGAAAGCTAGATAAGCCTATTGTTTTCCTTAGAATTTTTTTTTCAAGGTTTTCGAGGCCTTTGGGCCTCTCAACATGCTCAAAAACTCTTGAAACTTGGCATACATGTACATCAGAGTCGTTGGCTTTAAGCCCGCGCAAAGGCTGGCACATGGGCCGGGCAGGGGGCAACTTACATTTAGCCAAGTCACTTCAAACCACATTCAGGTTGTGTGAGGTGCTTAGCATGCTTGAAATGACATTTTGCACACAAATCATAGTGGTCAGCCGTTAGGTGTGGGCAAAAGCCTAGACATGGGTGTGGTGGGGCTCTGTAGCGCCCCCTTTTGACTAAAGTCATTAGGTTAATTTTTTTCTACAGACACCAAACTTGGTACATGTATTGCTGTCATCTGAGCACAAATGTGTGTGGATCCTTTTTAAGTATGTCACTTAAAACAAGGTTTAAAAGAGTCCTCTTAAATTTGTCACTTCAGGCTTGGTCAGATAAAAGAATGTTGTTGTAAAGATGTTAAATGGTAAAAGGATTGTGAGTCACAGTTATATGTCACTTACAAAAGACTTGGAACAGACTTTGAAATAGTCAGTTGTTTTCAGAGTTAAATGCATGTGACAACTATACATTGTTTGCAAGGGGTGGCGATGGTGATATAGTGCTTGGGCCCACCATCACCGCTTGCATGTGACGTCGAATGACACGTTTTGCATGAGAGCATTACTCTCATGAGAGCTTCAAAAATGTAGGCATTATTTAAGCTATTGCAAGGCTAGGCAGTATAACTCAGATTGTGTTTGGTTGATATACAGGAATCATATACACCTAGGATGCCTAAAGGATGAGTAATTTATGGGTTAATTTTCATTGTAGGGTGAACTATTCCTGTACTACAGGAATGAACTACAATATACTACTTTGTGTAACATATTTGAGTCTCTGATTGATGGAAGGCTTACAGCAGGTTTTTCTTACAAAAAAGTATACCAAGTTAATTTTATTGGCTGCGTTTAAGACGCTGTAGTATTTGCACTTATTATTAGTGGTCAAAGCACAGAAGGTGCTGGTTCCAATGTGTAGACCCTTAGCCTATATACTGTATAAATCATATCACTGATTTAATTTGAGTCTATACTAAGTTAAATGCCATATGAACTGCATATGCTGGAACATCATTAATAAATGCTTCATATAACGTTAAAGATGCTTGAAAAAATCTGTTGGTCAAAAAGTGTGATTTCTGTAAGCACACACAATACACAAACTTAGCCCGTACTGACATTTGACAGTGTGTTGTATTTTCTCAGGGCATCACAATGGTGCTTTCTGATATTCTTCTTGTGCTGCTGCTATTTATCAAAGGTATGTCATGTTGTTTCTTTGTTGTATTTTTTTATAAAAAAACATTCACAAAACACTTTAATAGGAATACTGTACTCAGGGGACCACTGTGATGAATCCCCCCCTTCTTTTTTTATACAAATATGTGACCCTGTCTCTAAAAATCCAGCTTAAGTCATTTTTTGAAAAATTGAACCTTGATATATTCAATATTGATCAAGGCCATGAGATTAATGATTTTAATCATACTTTGGTGCATAATTAGAAGAGGCTTTTGTTGCTTTTTATTACAAAAATTAAATCTTAAACCACAAATTTTTAAATACATAAAAAGTGGTGTAGGATGATGTTTGATGAATTTGATTGACATCTGTGTTAGGCCATTAGTAGTCATTCTGTCTCATCATTTCATTCCTCTAAGTTTGTGTGTTTTCGGACATCTTGCTCAAGAGACAAGACAGATCATCTCTTCCTCTTTCTTTACTACATCATTACTAGTAACTTTCTTTACTAAGTAGTTGTAGCACTAAATAAACATGAAGCACATGCCATGATCCATGCAGGGGCTAAATACCCCATTAAAATCCAGCTATTTAAGAGCAACGATAATCAAAGCAGGTGAAGACCTGGAAGACCAGGCCAGTGTTTGGCATGCAAATCCCACTCTTCTTTTCTCTTTTCTCAATTTTCATTGGCATTTTCTGATAAGCAGCAGAATGATTGCTTTTCCAAGGTCGAACCCCTAGTGTCACTACTTCGACACAGCATTGGCTGAGTGACAGAAAGAATTGGCTGATTAGATAATGGTAGGTAATTTGATTAGTAGGCGTTAAGTGTTACGGTTTAGTGTTAGCGGGGCAAAAATGAACAAGATGCAGAAAATAGATAACGATAGGAATTTAATAAACAAAGACAAACAAACACTACACATGTTAAGTGATGAGAGTAACAACAAATGCAACAGCAACATGACACAAAAGATAATCCAAGATACAAGAAACAAGAGCAATCCAATCGCTCCAAGATCCGAGCAACATACAAAAATAACCGACAACCTGAACATAGACACAGGGAACCTAAATAGCTAAACTAATTAAAGGTGAACAGGTGATGATGATTACAAACAGGAAGACCATAGGAACAGTGAAAACCATAAACAAACAGAAAACGTCAAAATAAGAGTCCGGACCCCTAACATTAAGGTCATCCTAATAAACTCCTCAGTGAGTGTAACATGCACAGTTGTGTGTCTGTGTAATTTGGAAATCATTTAATTCATTTTACCAATATTTCCTTTAATTCCCTTTGGGATTATTAAAGTCTCTCTTTTTATCTTTAATATAAAATTTGACGTGCTAATTCAGTGGTTAACTTGTATGGTTAATTGTATGGTAATTATGGTTAATGCATTATAAAGGAAGGTTTTCGAGGAGGATTCACTCTCTCAGACAGCATCAACAACAGCAATTCTCTGCTCCTCAAACCAATTCAATTCAATGTCCGTGGGACTTATGAGTGCAGTTGTGATGGCATTAAAATTGATGTGCTCTTGCAGGTTGATGGTGAGTTTGTGTTGCATCTGTCAGATAATAGAGCCGGTTCGCCAAAAAGGCAGCATGGTCATTTTAAGTTTAATTTTGAAAATGTAGCTGATTCTGAATTTTAATTTTTTCCCCATAGTTTCTATAAACATAACGGCTAATGAGTCAGAAAACACCCTTCCATGTTATGCGGATACTGACAGACAGTGGATTCAAATCTTGCGATCTCTCTCTGACTCTCACTAGGGCCCAGAAGACAGATGCAGAATTTTATAGCTGCTTTGTCCATGATGAAACTACTAAAGGATACCCACATGCCTATATGTTACATGTGAATAGTGAGACTGGAAAATCTCATTTTAATTTCTTTTAACTTCCATCATATATAAACATGCAGACGGGTGACAAATAAAAGGATAGAAACTGAACTGGCATGGGTTGAGTTTGCTTCTTAAGGATTATTGTAAATAATACAAAATGAGAATGTTTTTTAAATGGTGTAAAATGGTGTTTCATTCCTCCAGTAGAATTCCAGAGACAGAATTAATGCCAAGGCACTTTCAGGCACTTCTTGCACAGCACCTCACAAGGGCACTTTGTTGTTTTTCCTTTAATTTGTCATCCACCTATATATGAATCTATATATATATCAGTATATGTATTTACCAATATATACCTCAAATCTGGCCTGAAATCTTCATGATACCTTCAGTATAACAAAGTGTAAAAATTTAAGGAGAAACATGAACACGACTGTTGAAGTGATGAACATTGATAGAAATGGGGAGCGGAGGCTAGCCCGTGTGGTCTGATCACACAGAACAGCCACTGCAGTTCAAACTGCTGAAACAACATGCTGGCCATGATAAAAAGGTGTACAAACACACAGTGCTTCACAGTTTTCTGCATATGGGGGCTGTGTAGCCACAGACCGGTAAGAATTCCTATTATGACCCATGTACATCCCCCATGTACTTAGGTAAGGTCAAAGCTGATTTGGCAACATGAGGGGGACCTAAATAATATTAGGCAGTAGTTGTAATGTTGTGGCTGATCAGTGTATAATCTGCATATATAATGATCATAGAGGAACAAGAAAAAATGGTAGTTTAGAAAGTATAGCATGTCACACTGCAAGATAGCATGAATAAAGTTTTGCACTTGTTGGGCCTTTTTGGTAACATAATTTGCCTTACAGGCATGGGCACAGACAGCTGAACTCATAGGGGTTTATAAACTGGTTTCATATGAATTATGTGGGTGCATTTGAAGAGCTTTGGCTGCTGTTACAAGCACTTATATGCTTTGTGACAGTGTTTTGAATGTCTTTTTAAAAATGTTTGAATTGTTCACTGTAGTTGTTGTGCAAGAGGGAAGTTATTTTTTTTTACTGGTAGTGGTATATTACTGTATATCACTGGATGTTTCTGAAGGTATATGATGATAAGAGAAGATGATAAGAAGATCTTTATCAAGGTTGCCCCTCCTCCTCTTCCCTGCCACCAGAGGGAGCCATCGCCACAATACTAACTTCCATTCCGGACTACATTTCCCATGACCCTCATACCCATGTCTAATTGCTTCCTGTTTGGCACCTGATTCCAATCAGTCAGACTATAAAGCCCAGAACCACACGTTACTCAGTGGGATGTCTTGTACGGCCATAAGCTGCAATTCAGAGTGGTTTTTTGGACTGCTTTCCCGTTGCCAATTGGACTGTTGATCATTTTTGACCTTTTGCTGCCTGCCTTGTGTTTTCACTTTGGACATTGATGTTGATTGTTGGCTGCCTGCCTCAACCCTTGCCTGTTTGCTCATTTTGATTTTGTCTCACCTGTATTGCCCTGTTCGCCATTATTCGACCCTTGCCTGTTTATTGATTATTCTGATCATTAAAGAGCTGCATATGGATCCCTCTGTGTCAGCGTCTCTGTTACAATATGCATTCTTAACTACATACTGTATTTTCAATACATTGAATTTATACATTTATAGAATTATTTTAAGTGTGGAAAATTTGAGCTGGGGAGACTCATATGCTCAGCATTTGCTCAAAATGTGTTCAGTTCAAATTATTAAATTATAAATTACCTTCTATCTTAACTAATGTTGATCATAGTATACTGCCAGATGAGAAACTTGGAATTGTATTAAAGTATATATATTATAACTGCCTATATATATTTTTTTTATTTTCTGCTAATTTGTTTAGTATCCATGTTGTCAGGTTTAGTTTCAAGACAAGCTCCCCGAGGTCTGTGTTTAATAGATTTGTACTGGAATGAGTACATAAGCATGTGACATTTGCATTTGTAACCGTAACCAGGATCTGAAAGTGTCCGCTGCAGGTGCATGTGTGAGACTTGATTTAAATATGAGCTCTCATTGTCTTTTCAACATACAACAAAAAATTATCATTATTATGTGTGCTTGTTACATAGGAAAATGTTATGGAAACTGTTTTTTTCCACTGTGGTCTGTGATAACTTTATAAAGTTTTAATGCTATTAACATGATACAACATCTAATGATGAGGCAATTGCTAAGTGTATTTATACAATGTGTATTATAGTTGTGTATTGTGATACATTGTTCTACTGATACTAATTTCACACTGAAAAAGTCAGGCATTCAGAAAATAATTAGAAAAACAGCCACTGAATTTTAACCCTTTTACAAACAAGTTTTTAATTTTCACCCCCTGATTATATGATATTAATTTTTTTCAGTGTAAGACACTATAGTGACTATTTAAATAACAGTGCCTTGCAAAAGTGTTCATACCCCTTGAACCTTTTCACATTTTGTCACTTTACAACCACAAACTTAAATGTATTTTATTGAGATTGATGATGGACCAACACAAAGTAGCACATTATTGTGAAGTGGAATGAAAATGCTATACGGTTTTCAAAATTTTAAGAAAATACAAATCTGAAAAGTGTGGCATGCACTTGTATTTAGCCCCCTGTACCCTGATACCCCTAAAATAAAATCCATTGCAATCAGTTGCCTTCAGAAGTCACCTAGTTAGTTAATAGAGTCCACCTGTGTATAATTTAGTCTCAGTATAAATACACCTGTTCTGTGAAGGCCTCAGTGGTTTGTTAGAGAACACTTGTGAACAAACAGCATCATGAAGACCAAAGCACTCATCAGACAGGTCAGGGATAAAGTTGTGGAAAAGTTTAAAGCAGGGTTAGGTTATAAAATAATATCCCAAGCTTTAAACATCTCAAGGAGCACTGTTCAATCCATCATCAAAAAATGGAAGAAGTATGCCACAACTGCAAACCTACCAAGAAATGGCCATCCACCTAAACTAAAAGACCGAGCAAGCAGCCAAGAGAAGCAGCCAAGAGGCCCATGGTCACTCTGGAGGAGCTGCAGAAATACACAGCTCAGGTCGGAGAATCTGTCCACAGGACAACTATAAGTCGTGTACACCACAAATCTGGCCTTTATGGAAGAGTGTCAAGAAGAAAGCTATTGTTGAAAGAAAGACATAAGAAGTCCCTGTTGCAGTTTGCCACATGCCATGTAGGGGACACAGCAAACATGTGGAAGAAGGTGCTCTGGTCAGATGAGACCAAAGTTGAACTTTTTGGCCTAAATGCAAAGCGCTATGTGTGGTGGAAAAGTAACCCTGCTCATCACCCTGAACATCACTGTGAAACATGGTGGTGGCAGCATCATGCTGTGGGGATGCTTTTCTTCAGCAGGGACATGGAAGCTGGTCAGAGTTGATGGGAAGATGGATGGAGCTAAATACAGGGCAATCCTGGAATAAAACCTGTTGGATGATGCAAAAGACTTGAGACCGGGAAGGAGATTCACCTTCCAGCAAGACAATGACCCTAAACATACAGCCAGAGCAACAAAGGAATGGATTGGATCAAAGAACATTTATGAGCTAGAATGGCTCAGTCAGAATCCAGACCTAAATCCCATTGAGCATCTGTGGCAAGACTTGAAAATTGCTGTTCACAGACGCTCCCTATCCAATCTGGTTGAGCTTGAGCTATTTTGCAAAGAAGAATGGGCAAAAATTTCAGTCTCTAGATGTGCAAAGCTGGTAGAGACATACCCCAAAAGACTTGCAGCTGTAATTGCA
>JAZGTJ010005119.1:0-28503 GCA_036877575.1 Botia almorhae
GCATAACAATGGAAACTAACTCCATGTCTCTTTATAATTGCTCCCAGAGGTAGCATGTATAAGGTGAAAAGTAGGGGCCCCAGAACTGAGCCCTGTGGTACTCACAACCTGGTACTCAGGTTTTTAAGCCTATTTAGCAGAATGCCGTGGTCAATGGTGTCAAAAGCTGCACTAAGGTCGAGTAATACTAGTAGAGAGACACAGCCACGATCGGCTGACAAAAGCAGGTCATTAGTTACTCTAATGAGAGCAGTCTCTGTACTATGGTATGGTCTGAATCCTGATTGAAACTCTCATAGATATCATTTCTTTCCAGGAAAGAGCATATCTGTGAAGACACCACCTTTTCCAATATTTTTTAGATAAAAGGTACCTATAATGGGAAGATTAATAAAATCGTCCATCACATTCCCATTTTCCCATCTCACCATCTGGTCTGGATAAGGTCCAGATCCTGCTGACTACAGGACATTGTGGAAATGAAAGACAGACAAACTTTGTGTGAAGCTAGTACATCTGTTCTTATGGAAAGTGTCCTCAGTTCTGGTTTGCCTAGTTAATGCAGCCTAACAATGCCATAAAGGATTTGAGTCATAAAACTGTAGGAATATGTGTAGCCTATATTAAAGAGTCTTTAATCTTTAATCAAGGGTCTTTAATCAATTTTTAAACTAAGAGTGTATCAGGGCTCAACTCTGGTCTTCCAGTGTTGTCCAAAGTATGAAAAGGATTTACCACTCACATGAGGCACTAGTGTAAAAAACAGGCATGCAAATAGAAGAACTGTGTAATGAGGGTGAGGCTGATGCTGTATTAGAATTAATTTGCAGAAGTTTTAATGATAAAATAGTTCAACAATCCAAATCGTGAAACAGAAATCAGAGTCGAGGTCACAGGCAAAATCACAGAAAACAGTCCAACCGCCAAACAAGCAAAAGGGTAATCCAAAAGGCGAAAGTCTAGAGAAACAAGCAATAAATCAAGCACGTAGTGAACAACAAGACAATAGAACACTCGGTAAGGCAGTAAAACTGGCAATACTTTGCAAGACCTGTTTGGCCTGACCTTGCTTAAATGGCTGCTTTTGTTTCCTGCTCAAACAGGATGTAGTTTATTATGTTTATGATGTAGTTTTTGCTCAAGAACTGTGACTACCTCTTTGTGTATATGGACAATTATATTGCTGAAGCAACTTCTTTGGTGTATATTGGAGTGGGTCCTTGGTGCGGACTGGACATCCAAGTTTAGGACATCATCTTCAGTCTGCATAAATCTGCTCATCTACAGATAGGACTGGTTACTTTTATTTTAGGAACTGTTTATGATTTCAACCTGTTGTGGATTCTGCGGGCCATTTCAATTCTTCACACACATGTACTTATACTGGTGCAGAGAATGAGTATGAACCCCCTACTGATTTCACTGCTGGTACTTTTGTTACTCTAAGAGATACACCACCATTAAAAGATCTCATAAACACTTTCAATGAACTCTACCTCAACTTGGATTATGACGAATCTTATGTTCAAGCAGACATACCATCACCTCCTCCTCCAGGTGATGTAGTTCCTGATTCCTGATTCAAACTGTATCAAGTTTGTCCAACTTAAAAATTCTGCCCCTGCCCCTTTTGATCAAAGGGAAATACTTTCAAGCTATGGTCAATACAGGAAGCTCTCTAACCCTGATTCAAGAATCATGTTGGAGACCGATGAGACAAAATAAACAATTAAGCTCAAGCCAAGGCCAAACTTTTTAGGAAGCAAATGGTCAAGTGTTAAATGCTATAGGAGTTTGACACAGTGAGTGTTATCTGCAGGGACTCCAGAGGTATGACTTAAACTTATTTGTCATGAAAGATAATAAACTCACTGTACCTGTCGTATTGGGTATGGATTTCCGGGTAGGAACTGGAATTAAATTGAATGTTTGCAATGCCCAGTACACTTTACCTGCCACTTCTATTCACGGTCCCCCATATACCAGTCATAACTTTATCAGTTGCTCAAAGATTGGCCTACTGTCTGTATAACAGGGTAAAAAAAGGAATATATTATGAATTGTGCAAAAATGCCTGTTGTGATTGGAAAAATCATTTATTGTTTATTGTTCATTGTTAATGCACCTAAAAAAAAAGAAAATTTTGAAGACACCTGCAGGCAAAAAGAATAAACAGGTAGCTATGTCAGGCATTTTCTCTTCAGTTCAAAACCAGCTGTTGAGATGAATGGCAGGTAAAATGTCTCTCTGGTTAAATATCTCAAATTGCTGGATGATTAATTTTATTTTATTTTAAAATCAAATATATCCATCTAGAAATGTATCTAAATCTCTTTTACTTCATATTTGAGCAGTATAAAGTTTGCAACTGATGAGTAATTGTTTCATGTATTTTACATGTGAACGAGCACACCACGTGCATATGAAATCTTGTGTATTTCTTTTATTCCTGTGTGTTTACTTTGATTATTCTTATTTGTATGATTTTCCATCAGTTTGTTACCAGATGAGGAACAATTCATGTCTGTTTGAGAGACATAAAAACAAGAGGCTCAGAAAGTGTGTTTTGGAGACTGCTGACTTAGAAACATGTGAAGTTTCTGATTTTTGGAAGGCAAAGTTGTGTGACTTGGTGCTTGAATACGAATGAAAATGAATTGAGTCCATATTCTTCAGACATTCTCTTGACTGTGGTAAGGTTAAGGACTTTGTTCACAGAATCCATTTGTTTGATGAGAGACCGTTTAGCTTACCCTATAGGCGAGTTCCCCCTTCGCAGTACCGTACGCAGTACCTCTGAATAAAATGGAAGAGAGGGGGATAATACGCAAGTCCGTACACAAATTTGCATCGCCTTTGGTTCTGTGCTGGAAAAAGAATGGCGATTTGTGGATTTGCACAGACTTCCATTGACTTAACGCGCGTACCGTGAAAGATGCGCACCCCCTGCCTTATCAAGAGGATTGTCTTGTGGCACTCGATGGTAATTCGTAGTTCAGTACTATGGATTTGACTCCCGGATTTTATAATATTCCATTACATGAAGATGATAAAAATGACACAGCATTCACTAGGTCGGTAGGGTTGTGTGAATATAACAGGCTACCTCAAGGTCTTTGTAACTCACCTGCAAGTTTTGAGGATGATGATTAAGATCTTTGGTAACCGGAATTTTTTGTCGCTGTCGTGCTACCTGAATGATTTAATGGTCTTCGCACCTAATGAAAAAGTCGCATTGCAGAGGCTTGAAATGGTTTTTGGAATGTTGAAAAAACAATTTCAAATTATCACCGAGGGGGACTTCCGGTTTCACGATGTAGTGAGAGGTCGCACGTTGTCTGTGCTCCGACTTTTTGCTTAGTTTGTGTCATTTGCAGCAGTCATTTCTTATATTCGACACGCGATAAAGCACCTTTAATAATCAGGGAGCGAAGTGAATGCAGGAATGGGCAAGACTAAGAAACCTGGCAGTCCTAAATACCAAGAAGCCTCGGGAAAAGACTTTGTGGAGTCCGACAGTCTCCTGCTCCTCTAACAGCAGAGGTACTCGTATCAGAGCTTGGGAAGTCAAGGTGAAGTTTAATAGAGAAATTTACCGCTTTGCTGAACTCTTCCTTGTCCCCTTTACAAACTTCTTTGGATAGCATTCACGGTACTTTGGCCTCTCATACCGCCACTATTCGGAGATGGAAACGGCCTTCACTGATCACAGCGGCAGAACTACCGAATTGGGGGGGATAGGAACAAGCACCACAACCCCTCCGTGATCGGGCTCCGCACCCGACTGGGTTGTGATATGCTGCATGTGTGGAGCGCTGGTAAGGTTACAGAGGCAGGGGAACTGTTTTACAGAGGCATGCTTTGCTACCCGTACTGACACTCCTAGCCCGTAACGTGGGTCGGCTTGTGGCGTTTTCCGCAGGGATCCCATACGTCAGTCAGTTGATGTAACGTCGAACGTAACTGACTTAAAGGGAACGTCCTGGTTACATATGTAACCCCCGTTCCCTGACGGAAGGAACGGAGACATTAAATCCCCCTGCCGCAAGCCTGATTCACCGCTGATTGACCAGGACACATCTCGGCTCCTCAGCAAGAACCTGAATGACAGCAAGCGCCGGCCGGCTTTATACACCCACTTCCGGGTTGGCGTGACCTGGCGCGCAGCTCTCTTGCCCAATGCTCATTGGCTCTTCCCTCTCTGGCCAATGCCCATTGGCACGTTTATTTCTATGCGAAGGTGATAGAGCTCTCAAGCAAGACCCCATACATCAGTCAGTTGACGTAACGTCTCCGTTCCCTCATTCAGGGAATGGGGGTTACATATGTAACCAGGACGTTAAATTTAATGTGTATTATGTTAATTTGTGTGTGAATAGGAATTGCAGAGATGAAGTGTAAAAGGCACTTGCGCAGCACTTTCTCCTGTCAGTTCTTCAGGTCTCTAGTCCTGTTCAAAAGCATTATGCTAAGAATGGCAATTCTGGGTTAATTTCTATCTTTGAACTGCCATGTTTGAGTATTGACTTCTACTTTTAGTGCATTTTTGGCACATTCAGTGGGGGAGAATGTAACAGGGTAAAAAAAGGAATGTATTATGAATTGTGCAAAAATGCCTGTGATTGTGATTGTAAAAATCATTTATTGATCTTTGTTCATTGTTAATGCACCTATAAAAAAGAAAGTTTTGAAAACACATACAGGCAATAAGAATTAATAGGTAGCTACGTCAGCCATTTTCTCTTCAGTTCAAAACAAGCTGTTGAGATGAATGGCAGGTAAAATGTCTCTCCAGTTAAAAATCTCAAATTGCTGAATGATTTATTTTATTTTAAAATCAAATACATCCATCTAGAAATGTATCTAAAAATCTTTAATAAAAAACTCTTGTATAAACTTTCTTTTATTCCTGTGTGTTTACTTTGATTATTCTTATGTGTATGATTTTTCTGCAGTTTTGTTACCAGATGAGTAATGATTCATGTCTGTCTGGTGTTTTCTCATTTATTTCTAGTAAATACAGTACATGGATGAGCTCAGCAAGCTGTCTGTGTTCGATTTTTTTAAGGAGAATTGAGCATGAGAACCAGAAGAGGTTACATCTGCACAAATGAAATTGGACAACCAGTGTAGTCATCACCACAAATAAGGGACCTGTCTGTAAGAAAACCTACCATGTATCTCAGGAGAAACAAGAATTAATTGACCAACAGATCAAGACAATGTTGGATGGGCAAATTATCCGACCTTCATTTTCTTCTTGGGCTGCACCAGTGGTCTTAGTGCCAAAAAAGGGAGGTGAACAGAGATTTTGTATTGATTTTAGAGGTCTAAATGCAAAGACATATCTGGATGGATATCTCATGCCACAGATACATGATATCCTCGAGTCTGTGCATGGGGCTGCAGTCTTCAGTACCCTCGATGTCAAGAGTGGGTATTGGCAAGTTGATCTGGAACCCGAAAGCATCCATAAAACTGCTTTTATAACACAGTCAGGGCTATATGAATTCCTTCGTCCACCTTTCAGCCTCAAAAACTCTGCGGCCTCCTTTCTGTAATGAAGAGTTAGACTGAGTAGGATCCATCTGTGGCACAGGATTTATTAACAGGGTCATACTGGCAATCAAACACAACGTAGATGAGACAGAATCGTAATCAAAAAACAGGCGTGGGTCAAGACAGGCAGCAAACAATCATAAACGATAAACAGTAACAATTCAGGGCAGGCAGCAAAGAATCAATAAATGATAAACAATCAAGGCAATACAAGGTAGGCAATCAGAGTAAACAATGGGAAACGCTCAGAAATGCAGCACGAAGCAAACAAGACTTCGCAAAAATTAAAGGATATAGTCCAGTTTAAATAGCGGAGCTAAATGACGATCAGGTGACAAACAGGAAATGATCTGATCCAAGGTAGGTGCATGCTGGGAGTTGTAGTTCGCAAACTTCCATTAGTATTCCGGCAACGGTTCCCTTTGGTGGCGCGGTGAAGAGAGAGCTGGAGCCTCGACCGTAACACTTTCAACGTCTAATAGAATTTGTGTTGAAGGAAATGAAAAGAAAAATGTTTTGTGTACATTGATGACATTGTAGTATACTACAAGACTGAGAAAGAGCACCTCAATCACTTGAAAGAAGTGTTGCAATGTTTGAACAAAGCAGGGCTAACCTTGAACCTTCAAAAATGCAATTTGATGCAAAAGTCTTTGAAGTTTCTTGGAAGTGATGTCAGCGGAGAGAATAAAGACAGACCAAGATAAGGTTGATGCTGTTGCAAACTTTTCTGTGCCAAAGTAGCTAAAAGAAGTGCAACAATTTTTAGGTTTGGCAGGATGGTACCAGAGATTTTTTCCTAACTTCTCAGAGAAAGCTGCATCACTACATGCCCTAAAAAAAGAAAGCTACTTGGATTTAGACTGAGGAATGTCAGAATATTTTTGAGTTGATTAAGAGTGAGTTGATCCACGCCCAAATTCTAATTGCCCCTGACCTGAGTAAACCTTTCCAGACTGACGCAAGTGACATTGACACTCAAGTCAATGATCACCTCCTACATGCAAGACCAGCATCGCCATTGGGACAAATGGTTAGCAGAGTTCAGGTTTGCTATAAACACAGTAGGCAAGAGAGTACTGGATTTACCCTAGCTGAAGTCATGCTTGGTCGTAAATTAAAGGGTCCTCTGGAAAGAGCCATTCCAAAGCCACCTGATCCAAGCAATCCAATTTACGAAGACGACACATTCACTTCCAGGTTGGAGACTTGGTGTGGGTTTGTACACATCCTCTGTGACGTTCTGATGAAGGTTTTATGGCTAAACTTGCAGCCAAATGGAAGGGTCCTGCCAAAGTGGTTAAATGTCTTGGTCCTGTTAATTATTCTGTATCTTTAATTGAGCAGCCTGAACATGTAGATTCTTTTCATGTACAGAATTTAAAACCTTATTTTGGCACTGTAGAAAAATTTCTCAAATGAGGGGGCAGATATGTAACAGTCACGGCCTGTCACAGGTTTTGTCAATACACTTCTGGTTGATATGTTCATACTAGCCACTACAGGGACACGTGCAGCTCACCCTGTACTAGATAAAACAGGAAGTAGTAGAAAAAATGTTAGGTTGGGGGGGGTGTCAGGAGTTGTTGTGGAGCGTTGAGATGACACATGGATTTCGGGCTACAGGAGGCTGATTCGTGAAAATGGCTAACCTGGTTCTTTAAAATTAAAAGGAGTCGAGTTGGCAAGTAAAAAGAAAAAGAAGAAGGATAAGAGATCGGTGAGCGAAGGACGTCAACAGAGGTTTGGCGGGTTTAGCAACAGCTGTACCGTGGATGTAATCATCATGGGTGAAAGTACGAATGGTGAAAGTGATGATATGGCTTGGCAGGATGTTACAAGGAAAAGGAAAAATAGGAGTACTAGCTCAGAAAATTCTGCTTTAGGATTAGAGATGGGTGATATGAATAAAAAAGGGCTGATAAGAAAAATGAAAGGGAAGAAGATGAACAAGCTGAATGGAAAGTGTTGATAACTTTCAAAAAAGGAGTGCACTTTCATCCACTTAAACTGACAAAAGCTATAGAAAAAGAAATTAGCAAAATAAAGTTTGCTAAATTTTTAAGTAACAGGAGACTCTTGATTTTTGCTAAAGATAAACTGCAAAGAGAGAAATTTCTACAGGCTGAAACATTGAATGGAGAAAGAATTAATGCACATATCCCAGTAAACGCAGCTAAGATGAAAGGTGTTATATACGATGTGCCACTAACAATGACAATGGATGAAATAATGAAAGAAGTGAAAGGAGGAAAGGTGTTGAAGGCTACAAGATTACAAATGAACAGAAGGGGGGTGAAAAGTGATAGTTTTTCAGTACTCCTAGAATTTGAAAAGAGTATGCCTAAGAAAATTAGAATGGGATATATGAGTTATGACATAAGGGAGTATATTCCAGCCCCATTGCGATGTTTCAAATGCCAAAGAATGGGACACACTGCAGGGCAATGCAAAGGAAAACCAAGATGTGCTAGATGCGGAGCGGAGCATGAATATGGTAAATGTGGTAAAGATGCAAAAATCAAATGCTGCAGCTGTGGTGGGGAACATAGTGCTGCTTTTGGAGGGTGCCCAGTTCAAAGGCAGGCTAGAGAGATACAGAAATATAAAATATCCAACCAAGTTTCATATGTTGATGCAGCTAAAAACGTGAAGGAAATCGAACTTGCAATTCTCGTGCAATAAGTCATGAGCAAACAGAAATAAACCCATGGGTTAAAAAGATAAAGGAGGATACAATGATCATGGATAAAATCAGCTTTATAGCTTTCATATGTAAGATTGTGAATGTAGCAATGCAGCAACAGAAAGAGGATATTTTAAGAAAATATCCAGACATATTAAAGAAAAGGTTTAGTGATGAAACTTGCCTTAATATGGATTTTACAAATGAGCTGAAAGCAGCGTTACAGAAAAGTGGGTACACGGCTCCAGGTCAGGATCAATTATGCTATGCAATGTTCAGACAATTACCTGTTGAAGCCTTAGAAATGATACGAGGACTGTTTAACAGGATATGGCAAGAAGGTGTAATGCCTAATAAATGGAAAAGTGCCTTAATACTTCCTTTTAATAAACCTGGCAAAAACCCAGATAATGCAGGAAATTACAGGCCTAAAGCGCTAACATCTCACTTGTGCAAATGGATGGAAAAGGTGATAGTCCAAAGACTGGCACATTATTTGGAGCAAAGGAAAATGATTAGCACATATCAAAATGGTTTCCTCAAAGGTAGATCTACTATTGATGCGTTAGTGAAAGTTAGTAATGAGGCAGAAAAAGCAATTAGCACAAAAGAGGTTATGGCTATAGTGTATTTTGATATTGAGAAAGCTTATGATTTAATGTGGAGAGAAGGATTATTGATTAAACTTCATAAGATGGGTATTGGTGGGAGGATGTATAATTGGGTCCTAACTTTTTTAACTAACTGAACGTTCGGAGTTAAGGTAGGTAATGCTGTATCAGATGAGTTTAATATTGTGAATGGTGTTCCACAGGGTAGTGTAATTAGCCCTATTCTGTTTAACATTATGATAAATTATGTCTTTGACAATGTTAGTGTAGATATAGGGTCCTCACTTTATGCAGATGATGGGGCTATATGGAAAAGAGGGAAAAATATTAGACACGTGATTAAGAGTATTCAGAGTGCCATAATAAAGGTTGAAAGATGGTCGTATGAATGGGGTTTTAAGATGTCATATAGATGTTATATGCTATTCTCCAGAAAGAGAAGGTTAGGCAATATTCAACTTAAACTGTATGGTCAAAATATGGTAAGGGTAACAACGTTTAAATATTTGGGGTTATGGTTTGATGAGAAGTGTATATGGAGAACACATGGTAAACAGATAGTGACAAAATGCAATAAAGTGTTGAACCTTATGAGATCAGTCTCGGGATATAATTGGGGAGTGGATAAACAATCGCTTCTAGATATATATAGGGCCTTAATATGATCCTGTATTGATTATGGATGTATGGTATATGGGGCAGCAACAAAAAGTACTTTGGGAAAATTAGATAGAATACAGTATAGAGCTCTCAGACTTAGTATTGGAGCTATTAAAACAACTCCGACTAATGCATTACCGCTGGAATCTGAAGAATTACCATTACATTTAGGACGAATAAAGTTGGCATTGTCATACTGGGTTAAGCTAAAGGGATCTGGAGAGGAGCAACCTGTGACAAAGGGAATAGGAGACTGTTGGGAATATTCGCAAAAACGAAAAGGCACAGGATTTGGTTGGAGTATTAATTCTGTAGCAGAAAAATATGGGCTAAATAGGTTAGAGTTTGGACCCAATACTGTATGGGGTAATGTACCTCCATGGGTATTGCCAGTTCCTGATGTAGACTTGCAACTTATAGAGCAAAAGAGAGAATGGATTGAAAATAACATAGATAACATTGGATATTTGGCTTCAGAGTATGTTAAGAGGAAATATTTTAATTATTTGTCAGTATTCACTGATGGGTCTAAAGATCCAGAAAACAACCATGTTGGAGCTGGAGTGTATATACCTGAATTTAATATAACTATATGCAAAAGAATTAATAATAAATTGTCAGTTTTCACAGCAGAAATAGTTGCCATAATTTTAGGTTTGCAGTGGGTAGAAGAAATAAGACCGGAGAGAGTAGTCATTTGTTCAGATTCTGTTGCAGCTCTTAGGAGTCTGAATGCTAGTGAAACAAAAAGAGATGACTTGTTGAAGGAAATATCAATGACATTGCTACGGATACAAAGAGCTGGAATTTTAATACAGTTTTGCTGGATGCCGGCACACATTTGTGTAGAGGGTAATGAGAAAGCAGATTCGATAGCAAAGAATGCATTAAAATTAAAGGATAAAGACATAATAGAAGTTCCCTTTGGAAAAGGTAAGGCCAAGTCAATAATTAATACAGCAGTAGAGAACTCATGGCAAATGATGTTGGACACAGATAGCAAGGGGAGACACTACTATAATATACAGAAATCAATAAAGGTGAAGGTTTTTAAAGGAAATTGTAGAAGGGAAGAAGTGGTTTTTACAAGAATTAGGCTAGGTCATACTGGACTTAAATCAACACTCTTCAAAATGGGAAAATGCAATACAGATAATTGCGATGTTTGTAATGTCTCCAAAAATGTTGAGCATGTTATCATATGGTGTAAAAAATCTAACGCAGAGAGGAATATATTACAAGATAAAATGTATGAACTGGAGAGAGAGAGAGAGAGAGAGAAAATGTTCTGTGTGAAGCTGCCTCTTGATTGCCTATGGTCTACATCCAAATCCTGTTTGAGAAACCTTTTGTTTCTTTCTCAAACAGGATTGTTTATGATGTAGTTCTTGCTCAAGTACTGTGACTACCTCTTTGTGTTTATGGACAATTATAATGCTGAAGCAACTTCTTTGGTGTATATTGGAGTGGGTCCTTGGTGCGGACTGGACATCCAAGTTTAGGCCATCATCTTTAGCCTGCATAAATCTGCTCATCTACAGATAGGATTGGTTACTTTTATTTTAGGAACTGTTTATGATCTCAACCTGTTGTGGACTCTGTGGGCCATTTCAATTCATCACACACATGTACTCATACGCACTGTAAACTTGTTGAATTGTATATATATGTATATATTTGTATGTGACTTGCAGTATTTGGGGTGTTGTGTCTGACAAATGTGTTAATTGTTTAAAAACATGTAGAACGAAACACCATTGTTGTCTGTGCATGTATTTATTTGGTGATGTAGCTCTTTCACATCAGATCAATTCTGGTATTTGCAAAGAAGGTGATTCCCCCCTTTTAAATTCTAGTAGCTTGACCAGTGCAAAGTAACTGGGACGTTACATTCATGTTATACAGTGACAGAGTATATCCGAAACAGTAGGGGCAACTCACGAAGTTTGATCATAAGTGCACTTAATACTGCATTTAATGCTGAGACCAACAGATGATGCAAGAAAACCAAGACGCTGATAACTGACTTTGTTTTGATATATCTTTCTTTGCAGGTAAGAGTAATTCTACATATTACAAATCAAATCCATAAACGCTTCTCATTGGCACTTTAATGTGTTAAGTGAGTTTTGAACACTAAGACAGTCTTCTAATAACGTGAATATAATTTGAACAAAATGGCTTTACTGTTTGTACACAAAACAGTATTATTATTTTTCTTGTGAAAATCTTGTGAAAGTAATGGTTATTTTGTTGCTATGCATTCATGCTTACTGTGTAATTGGTGGTTGTATTGTGAACATATAAGCAGCTACAGCACAAGCCACGTTTTGTAGTTTTATAGTACTCCTTTTCTTATTTTTTTTGTACTTTATGGAGTACTAGTAGATGCTAGGCCTAAAAAATACCTCAGCATTCTGAACTGATACTGTGGTCACCACAAGAGGGCAGCAATGTCATACAGACTGTTGTCTGGCATCGCCTAGAATACTTTCTGTATAATTAGCAGGGGCACCGCTCGCAATTTTGGGCCCTATGACAAAATATGAGGTTGAGCCCCCTAGTAGTGTTATTACTAATACAGCAGATCTCTGGGGGCCCCTAAAGGGCGTGGGCCCTTAGAATTGTCCTATCCCCCCCCCCCCTTAGCGGCGCCCCTGAATTAAGGTAAATTAAGGTAAGCCAGCTATGGGTCTTCTATATTCTTCCTTGCAAAAGACTTAGTTCTGTGGAATATCTTTACCTGMAGATTTTCAATTATGTTTAGGTGAGGGCCATGGCAAAACCTTCAGCTTGCGCCACTTGACGTAGTCTATTGTGAATTTTGAGGAGTGTGTTTGGGATCATTATCCTGCCATTTTCTTTTCATCTGTAGCTTTTTACAGACAGTGTGATGTTGGCTTGAATCTGTTCTTTCTACCAGTGAAATGTTTCCCATACCACTGGCTGTAACACAAGCCCAAAGAATAATTGAGCCACCCCCGTACTCAACGGTGGGAGAGGTGTTTTTACATGGCTTTGGTCATTGTGAACAAAAAAAGCTCCAGTTTACAACATTTGCCCAGGACATGTTTCCAAAGTTTATCAGACTATTTTCTTGGTGAATAAGTATTTTCACAAAACATATGTTTACATAGGCTAAATACACATTACACTATAACAACTTCATTTACAAAAATAACCCAGTTCACAATTAAGAGTCATTCATTAAAAACAGAAGTTTTTGAACTGTTTATTGTTACCTGAATGATCATGGGCTGGAAATCATTCAGGCTTTGCGTTTTCTTTGCTTTTACAGCATCTTCTGCATATCTTACCTCTTTGCAACAGTGATTATAATGTTGAGATCTTTTTTACACTAAGGACTCATTCAAAACTATTACAAAATTTCGTTACATTCACCCTTTTTTTATCTCTTACTTTAACCATATATTTCTAGCTTTCATAATTAAACTATTTTTGTGTGTATACAATATATTATTATATTGTGACTGTATTTGTATCTTGAATTTCTATGGGTACTGAAACTTTCTATGGAACTTTTCTGCAACCTCAGTCTAAAACTTCTTGTGTGCATGGACACCACATAACTCCTGATTCTAAATGAGATTCTTTGCCTACCCTGTCCACTGGTGATCAACAGAGGGCGCTAGAAGTACATGAGGCAGGGTTGTATCCTGTAATGATTCTTGCGCCATTCCGCTCTGTTTATCACCTTTTTTTGCTCAAAATATAGGGTCATTTGTTGCTCAAAGCGTTAAAAATGTATTAAAAATTATATATAGTTTTTGTGTATTCTATACATTTCATACAATATCAGCCTTGAAGATAAACACTTTCGTATCGTAATAGAAATTTTGTTAATTTATTAACTTACATTTTAAACAGTTTTGTAAACATATCTTTGCCAGAGGGGACAACGTTTAAGTTATATAACTCATGCGTTTACGGTTGTGTAATGAATTGTAAATATTCGTGTTTTTTTATTATAATGCGTTATTAAATTCGGTCCTGGTTAATGTTATGTAATTTTAGAATAAATCGTGGTATTGTATGTATTTTTTATTCATATATATTCATATTTTGTAATCCATGTTTTAAAAAAATCCTAACACAACTAACAAAACACACATCAACACAGTCATAACAGCATATGAATGTAATAGCCATAATAATGTATTATTACTATTATTAGTAGGAATAGTAGTAGTAAAAATGTATTTTTTCTGTAGATAAAATAGTACTATAAAGTATTAGAGGAATTGTTTTTCTTTGCAATAACCTTTTTAAGAGGTTATACAGAGGTAAATTTTGCTGGATAATTTGCTGCAAGTTGAATTGTACAAATCGCCTGGGGCACAAGAAAAAGTTCATACTGGGGTCCCTGTAAAAAGAAACCAGTAAAGTATCAAGGAGTCCACGGTCACTTAATCAGAGCGAACTGTGGGGGATGAGGAAGATATTGTGACCGCAACTTTGCCTCCCAATTATTATTCGCAATTAAATGTTGTCCCTCCTCCGTGTTTCTTTCCTAAAATATGCCTGGCCCTAATAAGACCTACGGCGGAGTTTTACATAAGTTTACGTTAACAGCAGTTCTACGCATGTTGTAGTCAATTCGCAGTATGCCAGTTTGAAGAAACCCTAGGTAACAATTAAAAACTGACAAAAATTAAAAAAGAAAATAAAAAGGGCTTTTATGTGAATATATGGCTTTTTTGCATTACACTTCATCAAATAAGCACAAATATTCCATTTATTGCTAATTTTCTAATAGCTATTGTCCATATCTGTTTATCCCTAAAGCAGCAAATGTAGGGCATCAATTTATTGATTCATTTTAGGCAAAATTGCCATGACAAATTATCATATCGTATTAACAATAACAGTACAAAAGGTCTTTAAATCTGTTATAATCGAATCTCAAACAGACAAATATAGTGTGGGCTTTACGCATTACTTTGAAAAATAAACCAACCCTTTTTATTGATGTGCCTTAAAACAGCACAGAGGCGGTAAGGTGAAGGATGACATTATTCTCACCCGTTTGACCAATGGTGACACATGTTAGGTGTTTTGCTTTGCCCATTTGTTTCTCAGGGCTTTTAATCTCGCTAGCATTTGGAGCAAGCTTTCGCACCTCGACTCTTTCTCAAATTTCTTAATTTACTTAATTCCTTCGTAATGAGCTTTCTGCGCTGAATAATGCGCTTTGATCCGCTACACAGTGTTGACTAAGGCCGTTAGCTAACAGCCAGTGTTAAAAAAGAGCTAGCATTGAAACTAAAAGCCCAGAAAGCCAGCGACCGGGGATTATTTACATTAATTCACATATTGATTATTTGACAACAAATGTTCGCCTAACCATTTAATGTGTCCATTAAGCCGCGCGTTATACGAAAAGTTGGATTATATTGTTTTCAAGTTTTACCATGGCCGGATGTTAAACGTTGTTTTAGAGAATTTGTTTTTAAACGCATGCGATATTTGTAAAATAATTACGAAACGTGTTAGTTGTAAAGACGTTTTTAAATGTGTTTTATTATTTATATTCGTTCATATGAATTGCAAATCTTTATGAAATTTTCCAAATTATACACGATTAATATATGTATTTTGTGTTTGGTGATTTATTTTGATTATTTAGCTCTTTGTTAGAGTATATCCACTTTTGACTAAAGTTTTTTGTTTAGTATGAATCCGCGCCGGCTAGTTTGCGGAGCGTGTAGTGCCTTACGTCTGGAGAAGTGTGTTTGGCTAGGGTGGGCTGGGACGTCCCAACACGTCTCGTTTTCTTCAACCTTGTGTGTGGCCGCTCATTATGCACAGCCCGACCTCCTATTGGACAAATTCGATGTTATTGGGAGGAGACTTACTGGCAGCTAAAGGGGAAAAGAAATTAAGTGCGCAAAAGTATTATGTAGTGACCAATGTTTAGTGTTCAGAAGTTTATCAATGCGCTCTCCGACAGAAAGAGGAGGAAAGTACGACAGTCTAATCAGCACTAGGTACAATAGTCCCATTTTGTAAATATAAGGCACAACGTGGACACTGTTTAAGGGAGGCGCATTTCAAGTGGATTTGTGGATTGCTTCAGACTTACTGACGTGTGCTCTTCCCCAGAGGAGTCATGCAGGCGCGCTATTCTGTCTCCAGTCCCAGCTCTCTGGGAGTTGTGCCTTACATCAGCAGCGACCAAAGTTATTACCGCGCCGCCGGAGGGGGATACACCGGGATGCCAGCCCCGATGAGTATGTACTCTCACGCGGCACATGACCAATATCCTACCAGCATGGCGAGGGCTTATGGACCGTACACGCCGCAGCCTCAGCCCAAGGATATGGTAAAACCGCCCTACAGTTACATTGCACTCATCACTATGGCCATCCAGAACTCACCGGACAAGAAGGTTACCCTTAACGGTATTTATCAGTTCATAATGGAGCGTTTTCCCTTTTACAGGGATAACAAACAAGGCTGGCAGAATAGTATTCGACACAACCTCTCCCTAAATGAGTGCTTTGTGAAAGTGCCCCGAGATGACAAAAAACCTGGCAAGGGTAGCTATTGGACCCTGGACCCAGACTCGTATAATATGTTTGAGAACGGCAGCTTTTTGAGGCGACGACGGCGTTTCAAAAAGAAGGACGCGTTAAAAGATAAGGAGGATCGACAAATTAAGGAACCGGCGTCAGGACAGCAGCCGATGCAACAACAGGGACACAACCAGGGGCACACTGTACAGGGCTCGCAGCCCGTGCGCATTCAGGACATTAAAACCGAAAACGGCACATCCACGCCACCGCAGGCCGTTTCGCCCATACTCAGCACCGTTCCCAAGACTGAAAGCCCCGACAGGAGCAGCATGTCGAGCGGCAGCCCGCACAGCATCCCGTCCGCCCGTTCTGTCAGCCTAGACAGCACCGGGGAACAGCAGCATCACCATCACGGCCAAACCATTGCGCAGGGCTTTAGCGTGGATAACATTATGACATCGCTCCGAGGTTCGCCTCAGAGCTCCGGCGATCTCACCCCATCTCTCGTTGTATCCTCGCGCACAGGGGTAACACCCACGTTGTCTGTAAACTATTCTCCAAACCAGACGTCCGTTTACAGCTCGCCCTGTAACCAGAACTCTATCTCTACTACCTCTAACGTCACCTATCACTGCAATATGCAGGCCATGAGCTTGTACGCAGGAGGAGATCGCTCAGGCCACCTGACAACTACTACCACCGTGGATGAAACTTTGCCTGATTATTCGACCACGACCACCACGTCGTCCCTGAGCCACGAGAATCTCAGCTCGTCCCAGCAGGGTCATCATCCGCACCAAGGGCGCCTCGCCTCATGGTACCTAAACCAGGCCGGAGATATTGGCCACCTAGGTGCGTCATATCCCGCGCAGCAGCAGAACTTTCAATCGGTCCGAGAAATTTTCGAATCCCAGAGAATCGGGTTGAATTCACCGGTAAACGGAAATAACAGCTGTCAAATGTCCTTTCCCCCGAGTCAGCCCATATACCGCACGTCAGGGGCTTTTGTGTATGACTGCAGCAGGTTTTGAACAATAAGCCTTTCGTTGTTGTTGTTATTATTTTTCCCTTTTTCTCTCTTTTTGCCGATACTGAGAGACCTTGATATTTACCTACCACCCCCCGTGCCGGACTAAAAAGAAACCGAATTCAAACGCGAGTCACACTTGATCTTGGTTTGTTAAGGACAATGTTACTTCAAATAACACGTAAGTCTTCGTTTTTGTGAGCTATATGCTGTGTTGAAATGCGGCACGTTTTTGGACATGTTATAACTTGTAAATTGCATATAGTAACTTATTTCTAAAGTGTAGCGGTATATTATGGACCAAACACCAAAAGTGTTTCTAAATTGAACTGCATTATTCGTCTAAAAAAGTTCCATTATAACAAGGAACGTGTGTAATGCCATATTCTTTTAAATGAATATCTCCTTTTGTTGAAAACGTATTCTGAAGGAACTGCATTGTTTGTTTAATAAATTGCCATGCTATTTGAGTTCAAATTATGCTACGACTGATGTCTGAAATTACTTCCAGAAACAAAATTATTTGCTTTAAATTAGCTATGTGTTTAGAGCAAAATAGCTTAAAGATTGTGTCAATTACCTGCATAAATGAAGTGTGTCACAATTATTCAGCTGTATTGTGGTGCAATATAACGTTATTTGCCTTTAATTACGCGTAATGTATCCTTTAGTCATCTAAAAAATTCGCCTATCCGCTTAGAAACGACTAATATACTCTGATCAATGTATTAATGTAAATAACATATAAAAAATACTCGCAACATTCTGTAGGCTAAGGAACGGTGCAATGTTATCATTATTTAATTATATAGTATAGCAGCTGTGCTGAAATGTGCGCTGTTTTTGTTTATTTATTAGCTAGTTATTTATTACATTTATCAGGGAATAGACACTTTTTGATGTGCAATAATATTTTGCACCAGACATGTGAGCAGTGTTTTAAATATTAGGCGTCAAATAAACTATTTGTCAGCAGAACACATGCACATTGTTCCTTTTTTTTAGAAATAATAGTAGTAGCTGTAATAAAATGTTTTATCGTGTGACCTAAACATGTACATAACATTTAACATTTTTATTTTTCACTCTTTTATTTTATATGAATGAATTAACCAGAGTAGCTACGTTAGGTCACACCGACAAAACTAGCCTATTTATTAAAAATTTGATTAGGTATACTGTCTTAATACTATGTTAAGGTTACAAATGCACATTTACCGTATTTAGTTTAGTAGTAGTAGGCCTTTAATATTAGATAGTCCCTAATTTCGCAGTTTATCCTAATTGCTAAGGTGACGTGTTTTGCTATATTTTCCCTCAAGTAATCTTACGTAGTTGCTTATGTCAGGTGTGGACTGTCAGCACCGTAACCTGAGGCCTTTGGTAACAGTGTCTCAGTCATATAATTCTTCGCTTGTTCTCCGTCTCCACCTGTGTTTACTTGCGCATTCCATCGCTTTGTTAAAATCAAGCCAGACGCAAAATCAAGCATTTGTCCATATACCTTGCTTTGTCAAATTAAAAGACTTGGATTTCTTTCATTTGGATTTCAAAGATTTCTTAATCTAATATAATAATATAACAACAATATAAATAAAGGGTATTCATTATTTATTAATTTCATTAATTTTAGTATTACAACTACAGCGCATTCTTTACTCTAGAAACGTTGAAATCATGCTCATTAAAGTCATTAGAGCATTTACCTAGTAATAAACAAACGTCATGTTAAGCCCAAGACTGATGAAGCCCTCACAGAACGCACCAGGTCAGGAAGGAATAAAATTAAATCAGTGCGCAGGAATCATTTTTCATGAGACGGAAAAGGCAGAAAGGATGGGGGTCAACAGGGGGATGTCGGCCGCTGGAGCACCTTCAACAACACAAGAGAGTTCACTTGTATCTGCGAATTATAAGACATTTTTGCGCTGTTTCTGGAGTTGGACATGCCTTTTTTATCTAAATGTGCTTATTATTTTACCAAATATTCATAATTTAAATATTAAGGCACAAAGTCTATGAGTATTCCTCGTGGCATTTTATACTAAAGATTTAAATATTGTGAGCTTGAAATTATACGTTTCAAGGATTTTGTTGTTTTAAGTTAAACAAGCGCATTGTATGCAAAACTCACGCATTGCAGCAGAATTAGCAGCAGAAAAAACATAAAACCTTACCAACATCCAAATAGTTTACTGTTCTAGGAATGCTTTGCCAAAAAAAGGTGTCTTTTGACAATAACCAATTACACTATGTTTTTTTTTAATTTTTGGAAGCAGCAAATGCTCTTCAAATAACCAGAAAATGATAGACTATTAAAATTATAGACTATTTGAGCGACTGATAACCTAATATGATTGGAAAATGTCAGCCGCCGTGGAAGCTCAACCAGACTATTGCCAAATGAAGAAATCATTAACATTTCAAAAGAAATACAACTCTTACATTTTACATTTACATTTTTACATTACTCCTGATGCTCTGTGTGCGTATTAGGGACACCTGAGCTGCATTATTTGGATCAGTGTTTCAAAGTATTACTTATTTCGATTCTGATTGTTTTTGTGTTTATTGTTAGTCACAAATCTGTACACGCTTTGATGACATACACGCTTTTTTTCTGTATAAATATGTAAATTATATACAGTTGTAAATTGCAATATGTAAATAATATAGACTTATAATTCTGAAATAAATGAGTGGATTGGGATCTATGAAAAGTTAATACTTTAAAATGTTACCGATTAAAAATTTAACACAAGAGCATGATCATTTATCAAACACAAACCGTATTTTTTATTATTATAAAAACACTTGCAAGCCATTAGCATAGTAACTAAAGTCAAATCATAGCACTGCTAGCTTGTCATTTGTTATTGATCTAATATTATTTTCAGGTCTAGGTTGTAGTTGCTCTGAGGAATGAATATTATGTTGTTTCAGTTTCAGTGTTAAGATCGTAGCAATGTTAACGCCTGTAGTCTGCGAAAGCTATAGCAGTCCAACGTGTCTTATATATCCACACAGGCAGTGTGACACAAGGAGAAATTTTAAAGGCAGAAGGAATTAATTTAAGAATCACCGGTTCCGCGGACCAATTCTAATTTAACCATGATGGCCTTTAGTGACAGCCCAGACACACGTGATCTTAAAGTTGTTATTGTCAGTTACTTAATTATGTTTTCAAAGCACGCTGTTTACTGAGTGGGTTAAATAGCTTGTAGGTTTGCACGTTTCGCCAGGAGGTCATAAACATCTGCTGATCAGAAAAATGAATAAAAAAACAAAAACAAATAAATTAAATTAAATTGCAGATGCAACATGCAAATAACTCATAAAGAACACGGGTATTAAAAGAAAGTTGGGTATTAATACATATAAGACATGCTTACAAATATGTTTTAAAAAGCATTTCACTGCATGTTGTACTGTGTATGATCTTGCATGTGACAAATAAAATTTGAATTTGAATTTTTTAAAATACAGTTTGGTAAACTGTGACCGCGTTATTTTGACAGCTTTAATTAAATGAATAAAATATGACAGATTATTTTCTGTGCCCTTTGGTTTATCTTTATTCTCAGTGCCCATGGTAGCACTTATGTCAGTATAATTACAATAGCAATTGCAATCTTGTTAATGCAAACTATTTTATAAGATCATGCATGGGTAAATAGTCAATAAAAGTAATTAATTGTGGTGTTTAAATAGACTGTTTAGGTCACGCATTAAACCCAAACTCGCATTTTAGATAAATACGGAATACGTTTCTATTTTCCAGTTGAATAATGACAGAACAGCTGAGGTGTATGTGTGGGTGTGTATGTGTGTGTAAGAAAGAGTGAGAGAGGACTACACTGTGCACCTGTATGCTTAACTAAGAGCTAAGGTTGTATGGAAAAGCGCAGCGTCTCAGACTCACAGTTGGTGCATACAGCCCAACCTCAAAGCGTCATGTGTTTCCAATTAAAAGTCCACATAGATTCGTGCTTGGTCTGACAGTCAAACTGCCAGTAAAAGTTACGAAGACTTGTTCTGAAACAATATCCCACCCGTTGTCTCATTTAAAGCGTACGAAACCCACTATTGTATTTGTTTAAGCTGAATAAATGGCTTCCCCAAGGATGAAGCCATGCAGAAATGTTTTTGGGACTTGAATATTAACTTGTTTCAGTTAGGGGTTACAGAATCAAATTAAAGTCATAATGAACAACAGGTTTTCACTCCTGTTGAATGAAACAAATCAACATCATGTAAAATCTACAAGTTTACTTTAGAGCAACAGTTTTTTTCAACTATGCCTGCTTTTTGCAGGTATTCGAAAACATTTGACGGTCTTAACAATTACCTTATAAGAAACGGGTGAACATTTAATGGCATAGCCTTCCCGCCCGAATCTCTTATATACACGCCCATAATTGGCTGCTGCCTGCTTTAAGGGCCCTATTTGCATCGAATAAAAGGGCCAGTGTGATTTTGACATAAGAAAAATGTCCGAACCCACCGACCATTGAATAACCCAAACACCCTGGCACGAAAACGCTTAACACAGGCTAGCCTTAAGTCCAGACCTTCAGCCCACCGCACCGACCCACGGGGCTTGTGTCCAGCCAATCTAGTTAAAGTCGCTTTTACCTGAATGTAAATTTGTCATCTCCCCCTTCATATTTTAAATACCTAAACGGCATGGGGGAAAACGTGAGTATTTTTGAGAAGTATTAATCTGCATGCGAACCTGCTATGTTCTTGTAAGGTTTCTGATACTCAGTTTGGGCTTTGGGGTCTGAGTATCTTCAAAGGTCTTTTTTGTCCACATAGTCCAATTTAAATGTTTTAACCAGACACACGTAAATTCGGGTATTTCTCGTATTTATAGAAAATATAGCCCACCATCTACAGCGAAAAATAATTATTAATGTGGGTTAAAAACAACCATAAATCAATAAATAAATGAATCTATGAACAAATGAACTAATAACATAGATTTGTTTTTACTTTTATTCGTCACTACCTATCAATTATAAAGTAAAGTCGTTTAAAAAACGTTTTTATGTTATTTTTTCCCATTTGGAAGTTTGCCCAACCCGACAATAATCTCTACAAAATCCATCAGAAACAATCATTAATTAACTAATAAATAATAAATTTATTACATGAAATAACAATTAATATATATATAAATTATTAACGTATTAACAAATAACGACAGATATTTTTTCATCTTTGTTTAGGGCTGTTGAATGCGGGATGCCATCATATGATGAATAAAATCGTGTTCTTTGTGTAGGGTAATATACATGTAAATATTATTTACACAGATATGTAAATGTGGGTGTGTGCTGTTGTTGATTATTACAATATAGTCTAATGAATATCAGCAGTAATTGTGATTGTAGTCAATACTTTTTTTTACTTTAAAGCTTACATTTTTTCACATGGGAAAAAATCTCAAATTTACCTCTCCTTATGCGTGTTAGGTATTAAATATCCGGAATACACACACGTGGACACAGGGTGATTATGCAAATTATATTGGCATTATATATGCATATATTGAGTGCTGGGCACAGGAAAAAATCTTGTAGCTGGTTAAGCATTGTGTAAAAAAACGTTTTGTCACTTAGCCTAAAAATGTGCATCTAATCATCTAAAATAACTTGGTATTCATCAACAATATTATTTAATATGAACGACTTATCTTTAGATCATTAATTAACATTAGGGTACATCAGCAAAATGTATTTCAGGGTTCATGGGTCTGTTTCTGTTCTGGATCACTTCTTAAGTCTTATTATGTATAAGTGTTTATGCTTTTAGAAGACTCTTCTCCAAACAGTGTGTGACGTGTCTGAGATACTTCTTCAAATATGCCATTTGTTTGTTTTACGGAACAGAACAATGACAGTATATGCCATGGACAATTTATCTCATACTTGTATAAAAAATGATAGAAAATGATCTGATGGTAAGGTCTGATGTAACTGCATATAAACATCCTAAAACTCATCTCCAGATATCCAGTATATTCTACAAATGGCACCTTGTTTTAGAAGAAATTTTAATCTCACACCGTTTTGAACAATCTAAGCTAAGGTACACAATTTATTTGATAAAATCTATGACTGTCATTTTTTTTACTTCAAACCTTCCATTGTCTGTGTTTATAATTGCATGTTTTCATTGCCTCTTTTTTGTCTCTAGACAATAAGAAACACCTCAAAGGTTGACCTGAAATTTCTGCTTATATTTATAAAATGTTTCATATTACAACTACATATTATAACTATAAAAACTAAGGCCAAAGGCACTTTTCATAATGCATTTTATTACATTGCTAAGAGGTGATATCAGAAGTTACAGTTGTAAGACAATATAAATTATAGTATTTACAACAGATATCATAAAATAAGTTTACAAACAATGTCAATGTAATAGGTTTCCCAGCCACAGTCTATAGCCCAAATGAAGTGAATCCACTATAGATGACAGATGCCTCTGCCTCACAGTGATAAGCTTAAATGCTTTGCGACGCAACTGCTTGCTCCACCCAACTGTCAACCAAAATGTTCTGCAGTAAACACACTGTGTATATGGTTAGTGATTGGTAAAAATGAATCCCAGTGCAAAGAACAGACTCATTTACAGCCACACGTATTAGAATATGAAAAGATGCATAGTGAACAGATGCATATTTCAAATAATTAATCACAGACTATGAGCAGATGAAGCAGATGAATCTGTATATGGATCCAATTTTGGGCTGTAGTGGTAACCTCAGACATACCAAATATGTCCAGCTTTATTGGACCCAACCAGCTTTTACTAAAGCCACCCAAACACACAGTGGAAAAACTCAATCAGGAGGATTGGGGTCTGCTAGAAATACTTAAATCTGTTCAATTGAAACATTTGGCAGGTTTTACTGATATTTTTTGTATGTTTTTTATAATGTCTCCAGGAAAGCGCACCATGCAAAATATTGTCTTATAATATTAGATCATTAATTAACATTAGGGTACATTTATATTGTCTTATGTTACAGGTAAGACAAAAATGCAATAGTAGACCAATTCTGGTGTTCAGTAGGTAAAGTGGACATTTGATATTCCCTTTCTAATATAAAGTGGGCTCAAACTACAGGATTTTTAAGACTGCTTATGAAATCTGGTTGAAGCACACACATGAGTAGAATCTTAATAGATTTTCTTCTCTAAAATTTTAAACATTCTGTGTGTGATTGTGTGAACATTGTGTGTGTGATTAAAAGTAATTGTATATAGGTCAAAAAGTGTGAAATAAGTTAAGGATGCTAGGGGTCAGGGTTTAGAAAGAGAGTTGATGTCTAACCCTGCAAAAATTTCCCATTTGAATTCTTATTAAACAGTGTGCGAAATACAAAATATTTTAAGATTATACTTGAAGTGCAGTCATCTTGCACAAACCATCATGTCTGTTCCTTGCATTTAGCCAAATGTAAACTGTCTTATGTAAGTATATAATCTGTATGAATAGTATTTTTAACGTTAATATGCAGTTGTATACAGATCCAAAACAAATTTTCTCAGATGATACAAACAAAACATGTTGAATTATGGAACATGTAAAAAATACGCAAAATTTTATATGTACTTTGTAAAACCCACTACTCTCCCTAACCCGGCGAAAAATTTGTATTTTGATTGTCTTTGAAGGATTTAAGCCAGCATGTAAAAAAACTGGGACATGCCTCCATTCAAATGCAACAAACTTTTCTTACATTCTCAAAACTGTATAAATAACATAAATGAGGTATTGCCTTCATGTCAGAAAGTTTTAGAAGGCAAAGTTTGTCATTAAAAGAATGGTCTGACTATAACTACAAGATCAAAGTCAATGCCAAACAAGTCTGTCTGCTCTGAAAAAGCAGTCTAGGGGAAAACCAGAGACTTCAAAGGCCAGACAGAGAAAGTCATTTTCCTTATCTTAATTGATGCACAATTTTAATAATGACCTTACACTTTTGGGATGTCAGGATGGTGGGGTGTGGGTCTCAAAACTCTGCACGTCAAATGCAGTGGACAAGAAATGTGCTGTAGTTAATTTAGAGACCTTAATTACCTTAAAAAAACAATAACCTAAAAGTGAAAGTAATAATCCACAATGCAACCACAACTGAAAAAAATACTTTACACAAGCTCATCTATCCTTGGGAGTCACATATATCATTGCTTGCTAAGACAAGTTAAGCATGCTATTCTGTAAATATGCCCAGATCTTAACATGCATTTATTGTCTCTGCTATTTTAGTTATCGCTTTCTCGGTTGAAAGTTGGCCGTCATACAATTATACCTCTTTAAGTCTGTCATACAGCACAATTGCTACACTTTAAGCACTCTGACCTTTGCCCTGCAGTGTTTCAAGTGACTGGAGGACTCCTCAGCACCACACTGCCAAAGCGCTTCCACTGCCAAGAAAAATAAACAGCACCATCTTGCCTTGAGAAGTGCTAGAGGAGCTGTCTGGTTATCTTCTTGTGCTGCCTGTGTGTGCAGCTAACACATGCCTCTTATGTTCCTATTAAGCTGTGTGAAGAGAAAGCCACAACAAATTATGAATGTGTAAGTATTACTAGAGCTTATTATTGTCTATGCTATGTTAAAATATTTAATTAGAATAACATTAACGCTAGTGTTCACAAACTGTACTCAGGGAATTACAATGTAGTATTTCTAGTTTGGTATAGTGAATGTGATTATACCAGCTATAGGTTGTCAAACATACAAATGACATTTCGCAATATTAAGGATATGAAAGCTATATTTGTATGTGCAGTAATCATGTGCCCTATGTAATACCAGATGATGTAATAAAGGCTCATATCTATATTACAAATACATACCATGCTATTATCAGAAAAAGAGAGTTGAAAAAATGTCCAAGCATGTTAATGTTGAATGTTGAGTCTTTTGAAAGTTTGCAGTGAAATGTTTGGCTGCTCTAACCAACACACATGGGAACAATGCACCTCAAAGCCAAGACTTAGCAAAAGTTTCCTCACCTCATTTTATGAAGATCGGTACTATCCAATCACGAGCCCTGACTTTGAACATGTGAACAGCGACTGAGGGCCAGAGGTCACCTGACTCAAGAAGACAAGCGTCACAAACAAGGCAAAGGGGGAAACTCTGAGAGGAAACAAAGGAAGAGGGGGGATGAATGGAAGATTTGATTGTCAAGTCTTTCTTCCACACCCAAAACTGTCACAGCCAGTCCTTTCCTGTTCTTTTCTATTTTATCTTAAAAATGAGGGAGCTGCATTTATGAGTTTGGTTAAATAAGACACAAAAAAGTGAAAAAAATCTGTCTTGCCTGTCATCTAATTATAATGCAATTTATACAGTATATATATATCTGTATAGAAAGAACTTTAGGTATTAAAACATTTTCTACATCTCTTATGTGCTTTCCAAACACCACTTTGAGACACATAGTAGCTGCTTCTTCCCTCCCTTCTGCCTTCTCCCTGTGTGTTAGACGTGATAAGAGAGGTAGAAGTTAAACAGCACAAGCAGCCTGGGTCTGCACAGGAAATCGGGGCTGATCAGCAGAGCTGTCCATCATCAACCTGCCCACAAGCCCACCAGAACAATTGGCTGAAGGGGAAACATTACAGGCCAGAAATCTCAGCTGCCACAAACAATGTAGATAAACCGTGGAGGAAATTCCCTCCAACACACACATAACCAACAGATTGTTCAACCATACTCCAGTATGTACACACTCAGTCCCACACATGTAAGAGTAAGAAACTGAATAAATACGAACAAAACATATGAGATTTTTGCGATAGTTTTGCGATAGAGGATTCAATTCTGATACATATTAAGTCTGACCGCATAGTTCAAAGTTTCATTTGCCCACCAATCACCAAAGGGAATTTGAATACAAAGTTCCCAAACACTTTTCATTGGTCTGTCACTGCTTTTTAGTTCTGATGCAGTTTGATGCCAGAAAGAAAAAAAAGTTCTAGCTGATGATAAAACAGGTGACAAAATCCCATAGTTCTTTCAACTTGGGCCAGTAAGCAAGCACGTAAACAAATTACTCAGTTCAATTGCATAACAATGCCCAAGAAAACACCCAAGAAGACACTTTATTATAGTCCACATTAGCTATCAGTCACTAGAGTTTTAGTGGACTGTCTGCTTATATCTGCTAACATTTTTTGATGGACCCACAACACACATTCTAATGACTATGTACTTACTAAGTAATTTTGTAAGTGTGTTAACCTATTCTACTAACCCTAACCCTACTCCTAACCAACCTAATATTCTACTGAGAGTTACTGGCAAATGAATACATGTAAGTTGATATGTAGCAAAGTTACTTACAGTGAGAAAAATGTCAAAAGTGGGCTACTGAAGTAAAGTGCAACAGTGAATATAGTGAAGTATATTTCACTGTTATAAATCTGACATGTTTGTCAGCAAATGTTATCTATATGCCTAATTTAGGATTATTTGAAGTAAGAGTCATTTGACACACAAATGAAACTTTAAATTCGTCATTGTACCAGCAATAGCCTTCTAGCAGGGTCTGTATACTCCCATGTGTTTGTGTGTCATGCTAGCATGTGCCGCAGCAGTGCTAACACATTCCTGAAGTGGCTTCCATTACTAGGTATGAAATCTAAAACCAATCATTCAATACAAAGTGAGGGTAAAAACAAAGTACCCCAGCTTGTTGATTTATTGAGTTTGTGGACACGATTGCAGGGAAAACTCTGATTCTTGCCAGGAAATGAATACAGCATTCCCCTACCGCTTTCTCTCATCTATATGAAGAGAAAAATGATTAAATCTAAGCTGAATTACTGAATAAATATGCTTGACATGAAATCACAAATGTTTTGGGGTCATTCTTATGAGAAGACAATGGTACACTTTTCTAAATACATGATCCTTTGCAATATACGACAAACAAAACATGAAATGAACCGCCAGTCATGCAGTGGCTGTTTCGAAGTAAAACTGCAGAGTCTAAGAATGTAGCAGGTATGCATTAGTTGCAGTTTCACTTATGTTTTATAGTCCAAAAATAAATCAGCACAAATTGTCGTCTTTAAACTTTTTGGGTAAACCTAAATCATTTAGGCAATGAACTGTGAATATTCAGATTGAAATATTTATATATACAGTACTGTGCAAAGGTTTTAGGCAGATGTGAAAAAATGCTGTAAACAAAGAATCCTTTCAAAAATGGAAGTGTTAAACATTTATTTTCATAAATAAACAAAATGCAGTGAATGAACAAAAGTGAAATCCAAATCAAATCAATATTTGGTGTGACCACAATTTGCCTTCAAAACAGCAGCAATTGTTCTAGGTACACAGTTTTTGAAGGAACTCGGCTGGTAGGTTGTTCCAAACATCTTGGAGAAC
>JAZGTJ010005120.1:0-10797 GCA_036877575.1 Botia almorhae
AAGTGGGGGTGTGTTAGTAAATTAGTCAAGGAAGTGAAAACGAAAAAGATGAGTTTTTAGTTGTTTCTTGAAAATGGCTAATGACTCAGCCATTCTGATGGAGATATGGAGTTCATTCCACCAACCGGGCAGGGTGAAAGAGAGAGTCTGGAAGAGTGATTTTGTCCCTCGTTGGGATGGAACCACAAGGCGACGTTCGTTAGCTGAAGGCAAATTTCTGGTGGGCACATTAAGTGTGAAGAAGTGAGAGCAGGTAGAGAGGTGCGGATCCAGTAGTCACCTTGAAGGCAAACATCAGGGCCTTGAATCTGATGCAAGCAGCTATTGGCAGTCAGTGCAACTGGATGAACAGTGGCATGACATGTGCTCTTTTAGATTCGTTAAAGACCACTCTAGCTGCTGCATTCTGAACCAACTGCAGGGGCTTGATAGAACAAGCCGGAAGCCCTGCAAGAAGAGCATTGCAGTAGTCCAGTCTGGAGAGAATACCCTTGACATAAACAGAAAAGTGTATGACTGTCAAAATTGGCTGTCCTTAGCCATTGGCACACTAAAAAAGAATAAGCATTAAAAGCATGGTAACTTAAGATCAATTACCATGGTAACTTAGAAAAACACACAATAACCGACAACCGCAAGAACAGAATGGAGAACTTAAATAGTAATACAAATGAATGGAAAACAAGTGATCGCGATTAACTATAAACAGGAAGTAAACCAAATAAGGGGAAAATGGAACAAAACAACAGTATAAGAAGGTTTTTTTGTTTTTTATTTATTTATTTTTTGGGGGGAGCAGAAATTGGGGTGTGTTAGTAAATTAGTCAAGGAAGTGAAGACGAAAAAGATGGGTTTTAGTTGTTTCTTGAAAATGGCTGATGACTCAGCCATTCTGATGGAGATATGGAGTTCATTCCACTAACCGGGCAGGGTAAAAGAAAGAGTCCAGGAGAGTGATTTCGTCCCTCGTTGGGATGGAACCACAAGGTGACGTTCGTTAGCTGAAGGCAAATTTCTGGTGGGCACATAGGTGCGAAGAAGTGAGAGCAGGTAGGGAGATGCGGATCCAGTAGTCACCTTGAAGGCAAACATCAGGGCCTTGAATCTGATGCAAGCAGCTATTGGCAGTCAGTGCAACTGGATGAACAGTGACGTGATGTGTGCTCTTTTAGGCTCGTTAAAGACCACTCTAGCTGCTGCATTCTGAATCAACTGCAGGGGCTTGATAGAACAAGCCGGAAGCCCTGCAAGAAGAGCATTGCAGTAGTCCAGTCTAAAGAAAATACCCTTGACATAAACAGAAAAGTGTATGACTGTCAAAATTGGCTGTCCTTAGCCTTTGGCTCACTAAAGAAGCATAAGCATAAAAAGCATGGTAACTTAAGATCAGTTACCATGGTAACTTAGTAAAACAAACAATAACCGACAACCGCAAGAACAAAATGGAGAACTTAAATAGTAATACAAATGAATGGAAAACAAGTGATCGCGATTAACTTAAAACAAGAAGTAAACCAAATAAGGGGAAAATGGAACAAAACAGGAAACTTCAAAATAAGATTTCAGGAAACTGTGACAAACACATAATACATGGTAAAAACAAGAATATCAGAACAACAATTACTGTTATTGACAGTATTGTGTGAATAAAGGCTGATAACACTTTATTCAGCACAAACTGGGCTACAATAATATTTGAGCTGTATGCATGTACATGAGTGTCACATACAGAACATTTGTTCACAAGACTTTTGAGAACTTGATCTTGTAGCCTAGAGTGTTTGCTTCAAAATGATGAGAGAATCATCTCGTTCACTCGTTCACACAAAACAGTATATTGATATTAATTGGCGATGGCCATATGCAAGGAGTAATATAATATAAATAACATAATATAATATATAAAATATAATATATTATATTTTAATAATATAAAATATAATATAAATACTATCTTTAATTGTACAGTTAGACTTTCTCTATCCATCCTTCTCTGTCTGTGCTGCAAAAGTCTGCATGCTGTGAAGAGAAGAAAAAGAAGAAACTTCCTGTGTGGTTTGAGTTGAGTTTTACACAGTTGAGCTCTTCACCTTGGATGGCAGCTAGTTTTGCAGCTGCGTCTGTTCTGCCGTTTCCTGTAGAAACAAAATCAATAACCCCTTAATTCATTTGCAGACTGCAATTGGGAGAAGAATAGGTTCTAAAAAAGCTATTCTTTTTGGGAGAAAGAATAGCTTCTAAAACGTCAGAAACAAAACGAGCATTTAAGAAGTTTTCTGTTTCCACAAAGCACCAAAATCATGAACAACTCCAAATGTATATCTAGAGTTGGTGTAAATAGTAACTAGTTTTTCTGACATCAGCTTACATGCAGATGTGAGAGCAATTAGTTCTGCAGCTTGTGCTGATAAATTAGAGGGGCAAAAAATGACAAGATCAACAAAAAAACCATTGTGAGCTTTGAGGTATTTGTGACATAATAGTGTAAGGATTTGGCACATTTGGTGGTCTAGGTTGAACAGCTGTGTTTACTGTCTGCTGGTCTTGTACAAAAAAAGGGGCCTAAAGGGACCCTTTGCATTCCTGAGCCCACAGATAAGCTGAAAGAGAACAAAGCTATTGGGTGAGACGTTTGTGTTGTATGTAGGGGGTCTGCCATTTGTTCAGTACAGTGGGGGTTAAACATGGTCTTCTGATTGGTCAGTTTGATTATCTTAGGTTGGTTTCAGTCACATGGTTTTCATGCACTTCTTTCCTTTGGGTGTTTTCCTTGACCTCTGCTCTTGGATTCTACCCTTACTATGCTCTTCTCTATCTGAGCTTTGAGAACTTTTAGGCCTCTCTTTTCTCATCTTTCTTTCTCTATTTCTTTTCTTTAAGGTAATATTCTTCACATACGCTGTTTAAAGTTAATTGCATATGTTTTTAACTCTTCATTGTAAGAATATGCATCTTCAAATGATAAACTCTGTACCAACTAGTTTCACTTCATTGTTAATAATTAAAAGCAACATAGTGCAATACAATAAAATAATTTTAGCAATACTCTCCCACATATAGCTGTCTTAACTGTGCTTATTTTCATCGTTGGTATAAGTAACAGAAGGGTGGAAATTGACAGAAAATATAGTGTTATACCATCTTGCTTTTAAAGGTTTTCTAGTCATTTCGTCATTCCTACAGCTTGAACCACTGTAGTTGAAACCACCCTTACATTGTCGGCTGGCAAGCCTCTCTGATCTTCTTAACAGGAAAAATGTACACAGCCGCGCGACAAAAACACCTGTTCCACAGCTTCCTGAAAACAGTTGTATTCACAGGTTTAATATCTAAAATAACCCTGTTTCACAACATCCGGGAAACAATTGCACTCTTAGGTGTAACATCTAACATTTGCACAACAAATCCACTCAGCGCCTCAAGTTCTGTTTCATACTTTCTTGGCTTTGTTGCTGAATGCCTATTGACTATGAAGATATTCACCAAAACAGAGTACAAATTTACGTCAACCCCTCAAGTTCTGTTTCACACTTTCTTGGTTTGCTTGTTGACGCCTATTGGCTATGAAGATATTTACCAAAACAGAGTAAAAAAAAAGTTATTTGTCTTTGTAATATGTAATTTCTTGCAAGGAAGATCAGTTATGAATAGGTAAAGCTTTTGAAGATCAAAAGAATCTCATTAAGTCTTAATTAATTAGATTTAATGTGGTTGTTATGAAAATTCTAGAATTTTAAAGTTACTTCTCAAAAGGGGATAAATGCAATTTGGTAATGCTATACTATCACCAAAAATCAGCTAGAGATTTTTATTTAGCATAAGGAGAAAAAATGGAATGTAAGAGATCTTTTTCTCTTTTTCTTTGCACTCTTTTTTTCTGGGTGCTTTTCCTTAAGCTCTGCTCTTGGATCGCTCTTCTTCTTTACCTGAGCTCTAGGCCCAACTTCCAGTCCTCAGTGGCCCTCCCATCTCCTTTCTCTAGCCTCTATTCTTTATCTATTAGTTAATATTCTTCACATACACTGGTTAGATTTAATTGTAACCCTATATTAAAATCCTATGAACATAGGGTTAAAACATGTTATTTAATTTATCTTTGTTGTTTATTATTTGTATGTGCATTGTCCATTCATTTCTAATTCAGGGATTTAATAGTTTTCTTTACTGTTACGTTTATATGTACGCATGGGTAATTTCCTAAGGTAACGCAAAGTTTGTTAGAAATGCACTTGTGAAAATCATGGTGTGTACAATCAAGCTTGCCTTGTGTTTAGCGATTGGATGATTTATACCTTAATAAGAAAGCCCGCCTCATTAATAAGAAAGGTAGAGATTAATGAGAAGGTTAGGCTAAGGTTAACTCGAGATACGGGTTAGCCTTTTGTTTTGGAGTTATACTGAATACATCGGGACTGCCTTTGACCGAGCACACGTTTGAATGCACGAGCTGTTGCGAATTCTCTCCCGATTGTGTTCATTCGTGGGACGTTCCTTGTGGAGCACTGGAGATCGGGGAGAAGCGTTTGAAACCCGATAGGCGAGCGGGGGTTTCGGACTACGAGGGAGCGGCGGACGGTAATCCGGATAGCGCACCCAGCCACCCGGAAGCGTTGGGTGTTCCTCCGGCAACGGGGGACGATCTTTGCTTTCCAGGAGGATCTTGTTATTAGGTGCCTGTACTGATCGCGATCGATAAAAGGAAAAAGGTACTGTGTTTCTGTGTTTGTTTCTCATCTAAGTGAAGCGGCCAGTTTAAGTTTAGGGTGTACTCACACTAGGCACGGTTGCCATGAACCGGGCCCGAGTACGATTGTCCCCCCTCTTCCAAGCGGGCCAGGGACGGCTAAACGAGCCGCGCCCGGGCACCGTTAGGAGCACTCACACTAGTCAAACGAACCGCGCTTTGGTGGTCAAACGCACTCGGGCACGGTTCGAATTGCCTAGTGTGAGTACACCTAAAGGGCCACACCGCACTCTAGCCCCGACACAGGCCTGCAACAAGGGGGTGTGTGATTACTTTTGGGTGTGTGTGATTGCGTGGGCCCACTGTTATTGATGTTTGATTTAATGGAATCACTTGTTGTTTAGAGAGAGTTCTGTTGAGGTATTTGTTTGTTTAAAGATGCTGTCATAGTGGAAATTAACAATACCTGCACTGTGTTGTCTTAATTGGTAAACTGTGCACTGCAGTGAGTGTAAAAGCTGCTACGTGATACGTGGTTTCAGGTAATTCCTTTAATTTTGAGCATCTGAACATTTGTTATTTCTATTTCATTAAATTATTTTTATTTGTTAAATTCTCTTATTTGTTTATGAGTATTACTACAGTATTACGACATGCTTTTATTGAAGGGAAACCCAGACACAAAAGTAGGTTTCAGAGATTTTTACTCAGATGTTAGTCAGACAACAAATATAGTAAACAGACATAAAGCATCACAAGTACAGAGAGGGGGCCTAAATCCAACATCACAAGGCATTTAGTTTCTGAACCTAGTACTGCCTCTTTACAAAGAAATTCTACTCCAGAAAGGTAGGGGGCACTACATGTATATGTTGTTTACCATTTCATGCATCTTCATTGTAACCAAGTCAGTAATGTTATTAAATCATTTTACCTATAAACTATGTACAAACTAATTTTGGTTCATTGCAATACAATATAGTCATTGTAGCAATGCTTTCTTACATATCCAGCTATCATAACTGCCTCATTTCTGTCATTTGTTTAAGTAGCACAAGTTTTATGCCATCTTGCTGTTAACATTTTTCTAGTCATTTCAGCATTCCTACATACCACTGTAGTTGTTACTAAAGCCTCCACCGTGGCAGCAGAAGGAGCCATCTACGGAATACTGACCGCGTTGATTACTTGATTACTGTACATCGGCATTTCATCAAGCACACATAAACCGGACTGAAACAATTAACATTTGCGAAGTCTTGTTTGCCTAGTGTGACATTTCTAAACGTTTATCATTGTTTATTCTGCTGTTTGTGTATGACCCGGATTGTTTATTGGATTTTGATTCTTTGTCGCCTGCTTACTACTGGATTGTCGTTTGGTTTGTGATCGCTTTCTGCCTGCCTCGATTATTAAGTCTGTTTACTCATTTATGATTGTCTGCCACCTGCCCTGACCCTTTGCCTGTTCAACGTTTATGATTGTTTGCTGCCTACCGCAACCCTTGCTTTGTATCATTACCATTTGAGATTATCATTGATGTTTGTTTATTAAAATACTGCAGATGGATCCGAATGTCTCTGACCAATCATTACAGTAGTGAAACCACCCTTATGTAACTAAAAACAGTACTGCATAAATCAGAGTCAATGTGGTAAAATTCAATCATGTAATTTTAAATTCATGTATTCTTACTAAAGTAAAGTATTTTTATAAGTTATTGGTTGATGTTCAAAATATATTCTTTACTGGAAACAACCCTTAACATGGTTAGTCTAGATGAAGGCATAACTGGACATTCTGTCCCTAGACATTATGTCTCAGTACATAGGTGGGTGTCAATCTTACATCAGTTGATCCTATGCAGAATATGCTAGGCCAAGGATTTTTTCCCCTTATCTATGGGTTCTGTGTAAAATACACTGAGCAGTTGGGTCTAACTATTTTAATGATCTCTTACGTGCAAAAAACAAGGCTGCTTGGGCACCAGAGATATTGGAGGTGTTCAGGGGTGTTTTCCTGTTTTAGCTACTGGGCACACATGATAAAACAGCAACTTGGGCAGACAGGGCGCACATTTCCTTGCATGCAACTGATGTGACAATGTTACTGTTTTGCTGTAACTCAAAAGTTGTATTTGTTACCATTAGTTAATGCATAATGAACTAACATGAGTGATTAATGAACAATTTTATTTTTATAAACTAACATTAACCAGGATCAGTAAATGCTTTAAAAATATATTATTCATTATGTGAAGACACAGCTGCAGGTCATTCAATGCTGATGAAATTAATAAAGGCTGCTCTGCTTTTATAGGCGACATGCTGGGCTAAAAACCCTTACCAACTGCCAACCTGTGAAGTGACTGGGATTGGCTGTCTCTAGCTGCTATTCTATTAGTTAATATTCTTCACATACACTGTTGTATTAGTACGGTGTTTTGACTAATTTGTGATTCATCAAGTCTGACCCAAAAGTGTCAGATTAAGAGGCATGTGCACTTTCCTTCGAGGAATAAGGTAACAAATGAAGGTCCACACAGAGCAACAGTAAAATATAGTTTAAATAGATAAAAGTAAGAATTCAATATAAACATGTAGTTTTATGAATAAATGTAAGAGTTTAATATAAAATAGCAACACAATCACACAAAATTGCAAAGTTGTAATGAATATATGAGATAAATGTAAAGTTACAAAGTTGTAAAGTTACAAAGTGGATAAATGTGATTAATATAAAATTGCAAAGCTTTATACACTCGGAAGTGCCATCATCACCTACCTTCACCTTTAGACTGGGGAGCCCGTTTCAGTCCTGGCAGGAGACCAACACTTTACCCCGAGAAAATGCCGGGCGATGCGCGCTCTATCCCACGGCTGAGCTCCTGCCAGTGCTGAGGTGTTCCTATTTTTTATACATTAAACTGGGTGCGGCAAAGACAGCCTTCTGAGAGAGAGAGAGAAGCAGAGTTGGCCAGACTCGCTCCCCCTCCCAAACAGTGCACCTCATATTACATTACAAAACAGGTTGGGGTAAGGTGAGGTAACTTGCAGTTGCAAAGCATTACATAATTGTCAAAATGACCCAGGGACACACATTCTCTCGAGAGCATGGAGCCCTCTCCCTATTCCAGGAATAATGTATTTATCAAGAATGGGTCAAAATGACCCAGGGATACACATCCTCCCGAGAGTATCCGTATTCTGGGAATAATATCCAGAGTGCTGATTTAACACAGAATGTATCAAAGGAATTATTTACCAATGAGCGGTAAACGTCAAGCACACAGAACTTTTCATCTCCCCTTCTCTCCATTTCACTCCATTTTATTCATATTAATACAACTGTTTAGATTTAATTGTGTATGTTGTTGACAATTTTATGAACAATTGTATGAACAATTGTATTTTTATAAACTAACATTAACCAGGATCAATAAATGCTTTAAAAATATATTGCTCATTGTGAGTAAAGAAACCTTATTTTAAATAAGCTAAATATATAATTAAATATAATTGACAGTATCGTTGTAACTTTTACACAAGTCGTTCTAAAATTGTAAAACATTAAGAATATGAGAATATATTCCTTAAGGGAACAATGGCTTGTCACATGGACTTTTAAGGGTACTTTCCAAGTGACAAGGTTCACATTTTGCACATTTCTTTTGACAGTCTTCGAAAAACTTCAAAAATTGCACTTAGGAACATTCTTAATATTCTTAACAACATTCCTAAGAGTAAACAATGTTTATCCAGTTCAACATGTCTAAAAACATCTGTTGGAATGCCCTGATTACTTTCTACTAGGGCTGTCAATGGAATACTTTTCAATACTTTGTACTCTTTTTTTGTTTGTTTGTTTGTTTATTGTAGAAAAAACACAGGTTCAACTTCTTTCTTTGCACTGAAGTGTCAGTGTGCTAATTTATTCCACTGCAATCGTAGTTTATAGTGCGTGTCAAAATAGTGAGCTGTGACCCCCAGGTAGCTATGGTTACTGAGGGAAGTCCAGTAATCACCGGTGAGTGCAACCATGGTTGTCTGTTTTAACGCCTCCTCGACATTAGCTTTCTCCTCTTCGTAAGTGTCGTGAATCTTATTTGTAACCGTGGCTCTTGAAGGCAGTTCATATGTAAAATAGTTAGATGCGACGCGAATAATTTCGAGTAGGCCCTCGTCCTCCACCACATTAACTGGCCTACATGATGCAGCCACCCATTTAGCTATCGATGTGGTCAGTCTGTTGCTTGTGGAGTTGTCCATCCGTCTCAGTTGAAAACAATCTAGTGTGCTTTGGCGAATGGGAGGCAAACTCTCTGCAACAGTTGTATGCTTCGCCATCTGGTGATATTTCAAACTCGACGTGCTGCGGTGATAACTTAATAAATGCAGACAACTTTAGTTTTGTCGAGAGAACCATTAGACATCGTTTTATATATAAATGTTCCATTCAGCAGACCTTTTTCTTTTTCCATTTCTGTTTGCTGCTGCATCATTTGATGTCTATGACTGCACCCCCAGTTCTCAAACTACGGGCAAAGCCAAGGGTCAAACAGAAAATGCATGCTGCGTAAAAGCGTTAATGAAATTAGTGCCATTAAAATGAATTTACGTTAATGCATTATTAACACGTTAATTTTGACAGCCCTACTTTCTTCATTTTATCCAAAGCGACTTACAAATGAGGACAAGGAAGCATTTTCAACAACAATAAGACAACAACAATAAACAAGTGCTATAGACAGGTCTCATGTGTTTCAGCACAGTATAAGGCGATTTTTTTTTTAATAAAAGAAGTAGAATTGGTGGTGTGTTTGTTAATTAGTCAAGGAAGTGAAGACGAAATAGTTGAGTTTTTAGTCGTTTCTTGAAAACAGCTAATTGTTCAGCCATTCTGATAGTTATGGAGTTCATTCCACCAACCGGGAAGAGTGAAAGTAAGATTCTGGGAAAGTGATTTTTTCCCTTGTTGGGATGGAACCACAAGGCGATGTTTATTAGCTGAACGCAAGTTTCTGGTGGGCACATAAGTGCGAAGAAGTGAGAGCAGGTAAGGAGGTGCGGATCCTGTTGTCACATTGAATGTGAACATCAGAGCCTTGAATTTGATGCGAGCAGCTACTGGCAGCCAGTGCAACTGTGTGAACAGCAGAGTGACGTGTGCCTTTTTAGGCTTGTTAAAGACCACTCTAGCTCAGGGGCGGTTTTAGACATGGGCGAACGGGGAAGCCGTTTTTCATGACACGTAGGGTGGGGGTGGTGGTGGTGTTGGTGGGTATTAGTTGTCAGGGGGCGCCGGGAGGGAGTCTCACCCGGGGAGCAGTTCAATGTAGAAACACCACTGCTCTAGCTGCTGCGTTCTGAATCAACTGCAGGGGCTTGATAGTACATGATAGATAAGCCCTGCAAGGAGAGCATTGCTGTAGTCCAGTCTGGAGAGAACAAGAGCTTGAATGAAGAGTTGTGCTGCATGTTCCAATAGCTAGGGTCTGGCTTTCCTGGTGTTGTAGAGGGCGAATCTGCAGGAACGAGTGGTTCTAGAGATGTGGTCAGAGAAGCTCAGTTGATTGTCAATCATTACTCCAAGGCTTTTGACCGTCTTGGATGGAGTAATGGTTGACTGATCAATCTGGATTGAGAAGTTGTGAATAAGAGATGGGATAAGTGAAGTATTTCTGTTTCAGCAATGTTGAGTTGAAGGTGATGGTCCTTAATCCAACATGATATGTCTGTCAGGCAGGCTGTGATGCGAGTCGGTACAATGGGATCATCAGGGTGGAAAGAGAGGTAGAGCTGTGTGTCATCAGCATAGCAATGATATGAAAAGCCATGTTTGTGAATGACGGATCCTAGAGATTGAGGGATTCCATCTTTATCCTTTTATTGTCTTACTAAAGTTTTATTATGCTTATAAACATTTAATCACTGCTTTAATCATTCATTAGTAGATTATTAAGTTTAAATAATTCCAATGATTAGAATTGTTTAATATGTGTTTGTTGTAAAAGAATTAAAGAACATGTGTTTTGTATGCTCTGTGTTTGTTTCAATAAAGAAGTGTTTTACAGAGGCTCTGACTGGGTGGGAGAGAGACTAGCTTGACCACAA
>JAZGTJ010005120.1:10847-28501 GCA_036877575.1 Botia almorhae
CAGCTGTGTTAAAGGGAGGACAGTTGACTCCCTGTCAGTATCTGGAGAAGTACAAGGACAACCTGAAGCAGAGGGAGGAGGAGGTGTTTTTCTTTGTGTGTTTACTATTTCTTCTTTTAAACAGAACTGCTGTTTGGAGTCAGAAACCTGTTGGAGCAGATCTGCTAAGTTACAGATGAGAGGTCACCACTGATTGGAGGATTTATCTGGGAAATGGAAGAAGAGAGAACGTCGATAAATTTTGAGGCTGCGAGGTTTTAGGGAGCAGTGTGGAGCGCCCATGCATAAGACTCATTGTGTATAGGGTTTAGTTCTGCAGCCAGAGCTCTGTATGCTTTATTCATTTGCTTCATTAAAAGATTGAACTTTCAATTCCACCTCTGTCCAATTTTTGAACATGCAGGACTAGAAAAAAGTCAGATGGTGGCACGGAATCAAGGAGAGGGATCAGAGGAAGACTATGAGATGATGGTAGGGGGAAATGGATAGTGATCTCCTTGAGAGGAGTTTAAAAGGGGGATTGTTGGAAATAAGTTGCATTTTAACATCTGTGTTTTGAGAAAACATCTTAATATCTTTGTTTTAATAAAGCATTTTAATATCTGTATGTCTTCAGGAAACATTTTGATATCTGTGTCTCTTGATGAAACTAACAACTGTCTAAATTTATGTGTCTAATAATACAAAAACATTTAGCAGAAGTTGGTATGGCTGATCAGAAAATATAGATATACGGGTAGGCAGATATGTGTTTAATTCTGTATTAAGTTTCCAGGAACAAGGGTGTACGTGACCGTCGAGAACAGACTGTTCTAGCACAAACTGTAAGACCCACAAATAAAAAAAGGAACTGCATGGATGGGGACAGAGACAGAGTCTGCCGAGAGAGATGACCATTAAAGGAACTTCATCAAAGTCCCACCTGGGATGCAACGATTGTTTATTGATGTGTATAAATAATTGTTTATTATAATTATAATTCATATAAAATAATTGTTTATTTATTATAAATAATAAATAAAAACTGCCCAAACGTGAGACTCGCATAGCTTTGTGTAAACGTGAGGGACAGCTGTGACCCAGACGTCTGTAAACGAATGATTCAACTGTTGTTTTCTAATCGCTTTTATTAATAAAGCATACTTCATTTGGCAAGCATATATCCTCTCCTATTCTTTTTATTCGACACGCAAAGAACTCAAGAGCATCGAGTTCAACAATAAGAACTGACAATTTGGAGTCTGCTTTAGCCAGTCTGAGGTCTTCACCCACCGAGAGCAGTGCAGTCTCAGTCGAATGACCTTTCTTGAAGCCAGATTAGTTATTATCCAAGAGGTTGTTCTGGGTGAGAAAGGCAGAGAGTTGACTAAACACGACTGGATACGTTGTTTGTTTTACTATTTAAAATGAAAATGTAATGCATTACAGTTTTGGAGATGTAGTGGACTGTAGTCATCGTGAATCAAAGTTAATGCAGGGCTTGCCAAATCGCTAGCCTGACATCCCGGGGCTATTGTGTCATCCAGTCGGGCTACCAAAATGTATTTCCGCACTGCCCAATGGGCTATCTTATAAGGAGGAAAAATATATTGCAATGCTTTTGCATTCTCTCACAAATTTGGTCGGGTAATTATGTTCTGTAACTTTCGGCGATCGAAATATGTGGGTATTGAAATCACGTTTGAATGTGCGCTTGCTTTCAACTTTTACTTTGTGATCACCTCTGGTGCAGATTGGCGAAAAAGGGAAACCAGTAAGAGTAGGTAAGCCAGTAGATGCAGGAAAACTGACAGCAAGAAGACGTCGCCACGTGCTAGGAAACTGTTCAGGAAAGTACTTTGACTTGACCCAAGGCAGCCCGACATACATAGATTCGATAGGGGTGCCGAGGGGCGTGCCAGATGAGTACAAATTGGCAAATCAGGTTGCGGCAGGATTTGAGAATATTCCAGTGGTATCGGCTATTTTTCCAGTTACACCGAATAAAAATGTAGACAGAATTAACTATGTTCATTATAATGTGTTACGATTAGCAAATTTGACCAGAGATGCGGTACAAGGATTGAAAGAGCAGTTGGGTCCAACCTCTCTCATGGCGGTACAGAATAGAATGGCATTAGACATGTTATAGGCAGAAAAAGGGGGTGTATGTGCGATGTTTGGAGATTTGCGTTGTACTTTTATACCGAATAATACCGCACCGGATGGGTCAGTGACTAGGGCGTTAGAAGGATTAAGAACTTTATCAGAGACAATACATGAACATTCTGGCATTAATAACCCCCTCGAGGAATGGATGCAAGGAGTTTTTGGAAAATGGAAGGGTTTAATTGTGGCTATGCTGATGTCTAGTGCTACGTTTATTGCTATTGTGGTTACTTGTGGATGTTGTTGTGTGCCTTGTATTCGAGCGCTGTGCATCCGTTTGATAGTGTCAACGATTGAGAGCAAAGAACCCCCACCCTATCAGATGGTGGCACGGAATCAAGGAGAGGGATCAGAGGAAGACTATGAGATGATGGTAGGGGGAAATGGATAGTGATCTCCTTGAGAGGAGATCAAAAGGGGGATTGTTGGAAATAAGTTGCATTTTAACATCTGTGTTATGAGAAAACATCTTAATATCTTTGTTTTAATGAAGCATTTTAATATCTGTATGTCTTCAGGAAACATTTTGATATCTGTGTCTCTTGATGAAACTAACAACTGTCTAAATTTATGTGTCTAATAATACAATAACATTTAGCAGAAGTTGGTATGGCTGATCAGAAAATATAGATATACGGGTAGGCAGATATGTATTTAATTCTGTATTAAGTTTCCAGGAACAAGGGTGTACGTGACCGTCGAGAACAGACTGTTCTAGCACAAACTGTAAGACCCACAAATAAAAAGGGGAACTGCATGGATGGGGACAGAGACAGAGTCTGCCGAGAGAGATGACCATTAAAGGAACTTCATCAAAGTCCCACCTGGGATGCAACTATTGTTTATTGATGTGTATAAATAATTGTTTATTATAATTATAATTAATATAAAATAATTGTTTATTTATTATAAATAATAAATAAAAACTGCCCGAACGTGAGACTCGCATAGCTTTGTGTAAACGTGAGGGACAGCTGTGACCCAGACGTCTGTAAACGAATGATTCAACTGTTGTTTTCTAATCGCTTTTATTAATAAAGCATACTTCATTTGGCAAGCATATATCCTCTCCTACTCTTTTTATTCAACACGCAAAGAACTCAAGAGCATCGAGTTCAACAATAAGAACTGACAATTTGGAGTCTGCTTTAGCCAGTCTGAGGTCTTCAACCACCGAGAGCAGTGCAGTCTCAGTCGAATGACCTTTCTTGAAGCCAGATTAGTTATTATCCAAGAGGTTGTTCTGGGTGAGAAAGGCAGAGAGTTGACTGAACACGACTTTCTTTATAAATACACATACAGTTTGAGGTCTAAAGTCACATACAGTTTGAGGTCGCCTCTCATCTGTTCCTACATCTGGGCTGATGAACAGCATCTGCTGGTTCTGACAGACTTATTTTAGACAGCCTGCTCTTGTAGCCTGTTCCAACAAACTCTGGCTTTAGTCATGCTTTAGTACGAACCGTTACCTTGACAACGAAGTAAGTCTGCCTGCTCACAATATATCTTTATAATGCGAATATAGTGCGAGTTTCAATCTCTTTCAAGCGTGTGGTGTAGTTTCAAACACAATCCAGTTAGGGTATCGATATGTATGGGATGCCTCGATATGTATTCAAACGTGATATATGTATGGCAGTGTGTATTGTACCATGGGAAATTCTGCCATAACCATCTATATTCTCCATTAATATTCAAATGGTAGCTGGACATCGGCAAGCAGTGTCTGCATCTGGATACGTTGTTTGTTTTACTATTTAATATGAAAATGTAATGCATTACAGTTTTAGATATGTCGTGGACTGTAGTCATCGTGAATCAAAGTTAATGCAGGGCTTGCCAAATCGCTAGCCTGACATCCCGGGGCTATTGTGTCATCCAGTCGGGCTACCAAAATGTATTTCTGCACTGCCCAATGGGCTATCTTATAAGGAGGAAAAATATATTGCAATGCTTTTGCATTCTCTCACAAATCTGGTCAGGTAATTATGTTCTGTAACTTTCGGGGATCGAGGAGCCACTATCAATATGTGGGTATTGAAATCGCGTTTGAATGTGCGCTTGCTTTCAACTTTCACTTTGTGATGACACTCAGAGCTCTTTAATTCAATTCTTACTAGTAACAATTCCAATAAGAGAGCTCTATAATTCATTTTTTACTAGTGACAATTATGATTAGAGAGCTCTACAATTCCAGTTAGAGAGCTCTCTAATTTAATTCTTACTAGTAAAGAATCTAATTAAAGATATGTTTAATTTCAGAGCTCTGTATTTGATTTATGAACTCTCTAATTCAATTGTTATTAGTAAGAATGTAATTGCAAAGCTCTCTAAATAATTTAGAGAGCTCTCTATTCTGCATCAGCTTATATGCTAATAATGTCGTAGGCATATTCATCAGGCATCTGGTGTCAACAGTCAAAACACTTATACATTCTTAAACGCTCACTTTTTAAGTGTTTAACTTAACGTTTATTTGTTTGGCTTTCATTAAAGCGTCTGCTAAGTGCATAAAATTCAACCATACACGGGAACATTTTAAAAGTGGGGGACAGCTGTTAGATGATGTGACCCTCATGTTCATATAGTAAATTCTAAATAGAATACCAATTGGCGTTTTAGAGCACCACACTGACAATTTTGGGAACGTGCGATAGTTTACAGGAACATATTTTTGTGATATACTCAAATATGAAAATAAATAGTCTTTTGAGTCTAAATAGACTATACTAAATATAGTCTTTATCGTCATCTTACTAGAGTAATGTGAATGGAATTACTATGCTTGCAAAGTCTGTAAATATATTTCAGGATAATAGCGAACACGCTCTGGACTTTTATTTTGAATTGTAATTGACCGTGGGCGGGATTTCAAGGAGTCTGTTTTGTATCTAATGAATACGAGTTTTTACAGAGTACACAGTTTAAATAAGAAGTTCGGTGTAGGATTAACCATCTCTCCAATTGTGTTTGTTGCACAGCAAAAAATGAGCCAGATTTACCTATGTGGGTATGTTCTTTTTTTTTTACTGGCATATACTTGGCACAAATTAAAAGCAAATAATGCCTTACTAATATTATATTTTAAATTAACAAAATATGACAAAATATTCCAATATTTAACTGTTTAAGTATTTCTGTCTTTCTCCATACCATTTCATGTATTTGCAGGGATAAGGATTTGCAGTCTATAGAGCCAGTTGGTGAGCTTGTGCAAACAGGTATTGAGGCAATATGTAAAATCTATACAAGCCTTATTAATGCAGATGTAGATCGCAACACTGGCAGCTGTTCCGATGTCGAACAAATCAGGAAACACATTGAGCATGCTGAAAAGTGTCTGAAGAGATCAGATAAAATGATTCAAGAAAAACTAGCAGGTCTGGATAAATGTATAGAGCAACTTCTGAAAGATAAGCATCATGCTGAGCAAGAAAAGCAAAACAAAAATCTGGTCATGGATAAACTGCACAAAGACAAGACAAGTGCTGAAGAAATATTACATACATTTAAAGCAGCTTTAATGCAGGCAGATAAAAGCCTAGCCTCCGTAAAACAAGCATTAGAGAAAGAGGAAGCAAGAAGGAACGCATCTACAGACTTAACAACTGCAGGGGCGATAATGTTTATAATACCAATTATTGGATGGATTGCTGGTAAGAAATCCACCATCACTTTTATGTATTATTGTACATAATACTTCCAACCAATTGTGGGAATATGCATTAAATTTCATTTTATCCTTTAGGTTCAATAATGGTATCTGAGGGAGAACGTGGACGGCATGAAGCATTAGAGGGCATCAGGGCTGCTGAAGAGGAGATAGAAAAGGCTAAATCTCAAATGAGGGAATACAACAGTAAAGTATCTGAATATCAGTCCAGAATCACTGAGACTGATAATGAGATTGAAAAAACAAATGAAGGTTTGAATAAGATTCAGAAGAAGATTGAAGAGCTACAGCAGCATCTGGTGGTCATAGCTGAAATTCAGGAAAAGGTCAGGGAAGCTGTGCACCTTCTGAGTGTTCTTGCTGGAAGAGCCACTGTACTGGAGAAACAAACTCAACGTTTCATCATCTGGGAACCTGTAATGAAGGTAATGAAAGATGTGATGAAGGCAGCCTTAAATATTATAGAGAATAAGTTCCTCTATAGGCAGGGTCTTCCAGAACTCAAAAATACTTTGAGGCAGAATATTGATGAACAGTTCGCTATATCAAATCACCCATTTAACAGCTATTACTGACAATCTCATTTTAATATTTAATACAAAATTTAAAACAAATTTTTTTTACAAAAAATTCAATATACCTATGCAAAGCTTTACAAAAAAATGTTTTGTGCATGTAATGGAAAAAAATACTTTACTTGATTAATGCCCTTTAATTTTATGCTTTATATTAATCCTTTTCTTTTTAAAACATGTATACTATGTGTACTATTTTTATTATGTTGTTTGTTTAACTGAATTAAGTTGAATGGAGGAGGAGCAAAACAAGTGTTAAACTGTGCATGCCTCCATACACAGGCCCTGGGTATATATTTTTCATCAGTCTGTTTCTTTGAATAACAATAAACCAGGAACTTGTTTATTATGGTTCCTGGATTTGACGTATAATACCTTTTTAAACATGTGCAAAGACAATAATTGTGACACATGCAGCGAGTGAGAAGGAAAAGGTGGAATTGTATTCCTCATTCATGTTCCTAGTGTGTATATATACCATAACTTTAATCCCACGTTTTATTAACTGTCTTTATTCTAGATTTGTTGTTAACATATTTTTTCTTTGTGTTATTATTTTTAATCTCTACTCCTGGTTTAATTTGTGCACTAAGTGAATTATTGTTCTTGTATTTTTATATTTGCAAAATGAAGCTTCTACAATGGGTTCTACAATTACTGTGGCTAGTTCTTTCTGTTCTTCAGTACATGTGGTACTAGCTACTGCTAGTAGGTTATGCTGCAAGTCGAAATCCAAAACTACAAAATGCATTATGTTATTATTAAAATAACTTTATTATTAAAATAATATATTCAGGACAAACTGAATAGACGAATACCTGTTAACAAAATGATGGCAAGGCTGGTCATCACAGTTCAGTTCATGGTTGCAATATCCTTCTGATTGCCTTGAGACTGCATAGTTTCACTCTTAAACACTACAAAGGCACTGTCTTAAAGGCACAAGACACAGGTGTTCACAGTTTTAACAACCTTACAGTGAAGGGCCCTTTATTTTTGAATACAGACATCTAGTCATTTTAGAGTACTGACACATTTGCCAAAATAATGACTGCAAGCTTCCTCAGAAGGCTAAGGTGTTTTATTTTTTTATTTTTAAACAAGCAAAGAAAATGTTATAGCTGATCAATTGTGCTTTTTTGTGCTTTTTATGCTCAAAATATTAGCAGTATGTATTAGAAACAATTATCACTACTACCATCACTCTGCTTAGCAAGCAGCAACAGATTGTGAAATCCAACAAATGGATGGGTCACATGCATTACGGTAGTGACTGCCTAGTGTCAAGTTCTGCTACGACAAGCACCACTCACATTTTCTTCAGAAAATTGACATCTACTTACCGTTATCATTAATATTAAAAGAGTAATAATTGTTAATATATCAGTATTTTCTTTAAATAGATATTTATATTCAAGAAGCAGTACAACATTTTAGCAAGCAAATTACTGCAAAAAATAATACACAGTGAACAGAGGGTGGAGACAGAGATTAGAGTTTTCTACACAGAACTAATTCATCATTTAAAATACTGTTATATATATTATTGAACATTTTACTATACATGTTATAGATCAGTAAAATGTCAAAGTAATAATAATAACAATGCACCAAACTATGTTGGTGCCTTTTTGTCATTACAAAAAAAGTTTTTAATGAAATATTGTCTTACAAATACAATGGGTCTTCTAAAACACATAAAAGCTTCTAACAGTTTTATATAAAGTATACCTATCTATACCTGCTAGTTAACTATGCAGTAATACAAGTCTAATTTTACTGTTGTCTCATGTCACTTTTTACATCAAAATACATTAATATGTATTTTACAATGCAAAACAGATAATGTAATTTATGATATATATATAATAAAATATCAATATTTGGGTTACACGTTAATTAAATAAAATTACATCTCTTTTAAAATGAGATAAAGTCCTCCAAAACCATTCAGAACCAATTAGTTCAGAACTTAAAAAGCTCTTTTATATAACTATCAACTATTAAACATTGTGAGAGCCAAAGAACAACTTGCTCTTTGAAAAACAGCTTTTTTGTTCGACAGGAGCAATGAATATGTATGTTTATGTGTTCCTACATCACACAGGAAATGGCTAAGTGTTTCCTCTAGCAGTGCAGCCAATAAATTTCCTGTGACATTCCTTCATGATTGAGCAGTAATGGAGAGATGGAGAAGGACATGGGGTCTCCTCATCATGTTTTCGCGTCACTGTGCTTTTAGACTGTCACTTTTTTTAAAACAACTTCTGCATAATCATTAACCAACACTAAATTACCTTCTTGACGGTCTCTTCTGGCCTTAATTTTTCGCTTTTTCATTAAGAAACGGAAAGCACAAACCACACATACCAGTCCTACACTGGTAAGCAGCAGGACCAATCCAAGAGCCAGAAGGTGTGATTGGCCAAAGTTCTTATACACTGAATAGTCCCAGAGCCCCACTGACACCATGCTCAAACCAACCAGAGTTCCCCAAACCCCAAAGGTCAACATACAGGAGCTACAGGACAGCTCTGCTCCTCCAGTAACCACTGTGACACCTGCCACAGAAACCACTCCATTTGGTAATGTCACAATTTCAGATTTTGGATCATAAGTCACAGTTTCTGTGGGGTTAGAATTAGCTGGAAGGTCCACATTTGTTGCCATCATTAAAGGGTTCCCCAAACTAATGTCAAAAACTTAGTAGCTGCTACTGCTAACAATGTTGGTAAAATCTGTTAGGTATGAATTAAAACTCTATAAATCACAACCAAGCTTTCAGTAAGTTCTTGTGATCTTTAAATTCCCAGACTGCATCAATTGTTGTAATTGTTTTGTTTCTTGTCTGTTTGCTTGCTTTGCATGGGTTATTTCAGCTGTTTCTATTCTCCTGTCAATAATACAAAAAAGAAAATATATATTTCAACATATTATGCACACAACATTTATAGATTATAGACAAACAGCATTAAACAAGACATTATTAACCAATGTTTAATACATTAAACATCAATTTGGGAATAAAATACTTTTATAAATTGATTCGCATGGGTTCATCATTTAAAGCTCAGATGGTACTATAGAAGAAATATTATAAATAAAGGTTCCTTGGATACTTTGATCATTAAGTTTTGTAATAGATAAGTATTTGACAGATGTGCTAAAAATGTAACACAAACATTCATAAAACATAAACATGTAATAAACACAACATCTTACCTTTTTTCTGCTTTTTCTTTCAAGCCATGAAAAAAAATATTTTCCTTTCAAACCAACACACATTAAAATAAGGTTATAAATTCAGACTTCTTCCTAAAATTCTTCTGAGCAAACAGCATCTCCAGGGACATGTGTCCTCTCAAACAAGAACATGTTGAATGCCAGTACAATGTTCTAGACCTGTGGTGTTCACCACTTGTAGGCCGTCTATGCCGACCACAGAGCCAGTCAACTCCTGTTATTATTTTGCTTATCATTTGTTTGTTTTCATTGCCCTTTGTGCCCCTGTGAAGGAAAACGATGTCTGTCGTTAGACATCATTACGACCCATTAACATGTATTTATCTAAGACCACCTCCCTTCCTCTGACAACCCACCCCACCCCCCCTCCTCCACCCAAACTGCACTATTTACTTAAGAACTGGTTGAATTCTGAAAGGAGCTATTGTTTTCTAGGCAGAAAGTTTTGTTTTTACATTTGTGGTATTTCAATCGCTATCCTGTCTACATGCCCAATTAAATTACCTCTCAGTCAGTTCCCACAATCAAGAAATATCTCAAATCTGATGCTTTACAATTTGCTTTTTAATCACATACACCTGTTTAGTAATCACATGCTAAATTTTTCCACATAATCACTTTACACTTTATCACCTCTGCTTAAAGATATCATACATGTAAAGCTGCTTTGAAACAATGACAATTTGTAAAAAGCGCTATATAAATAAAGTTGACTTGACTTTGGACAATTTTTATTATTTAAATATTCTCTTTTTTTAAGTGATACAAATAGTGACAAAGAGTGTGTTCTTCAGTAATTATTATGATATTATTTATTTCATGTTCCGTGTCAGACATAATCTGACGGAACATTATTCTTAAATTTGACAATTTGTCAAATTTAAGAATTTTTTTGGTTGGTTCATTTTGTGCTTTTTGCTTTTGATGTTTTTTATTGTTTTTGTGTTTTTCATTTGTATTTGTTAAGATTCATTTAACTAACATAAACAATAATGTATACAAACAGCCACCAAAACATAATATTACTATTCATCTTGACATACGTGCAGGGAGTGGTTGAATCTTGATTGAATAATCAGCTTTAATTTTGCACTTATTATTAATATTATTCTCATACTATCTATTCATACCCCATATATGACTGTATAACATGCATAATATCACTTGTGTTTCTCCTACCTTGTTTTCTCTGTGTCTGTTGTATCTGTCTGTGTGTCTGTGTGTCTGTCTATGTGTGCTGTGTACTCGGCCTATCATACCTAATATATCATACATGTAAAGCTGCTTTGTAACAATGACATTTTGTAAAAAGCGCTATATAAATAAAGTTAACTTGACTTGAATCTCAGGGATAGTAACAGCAATTCTTGTTCTGCACACTGCATCACAATTAGCTGTTAAGGTGGGCAAACTGTAATTGGCCATGACAGTTAATCCAATAGAGGTGTGTTCTTAGTATTCCTGGAATAGAAGGAGGAGTGTGATCTGTCTGTTTAGTTAAGAGAGTTAAATAAATCCAGGGAGATTAGAGAGAGGGCAGACCTGTATCAAGAGAAAGTTTTTTGAAAAAGAATTGTCTATTTGGTTAAAGATGTTTTCTACAGAAGAAACTGTTGTCATTGTCATTGTTTCATTGCTGAGGTTTATATGAAACAATCTCAGTAGTCACTATAATAGTGGCTGCAAAAATAACAGCATTATTTCCATGCAAAAGTTCACAGGAAGACAAGAACAGATAGTAGCTCTGTTCCACCCATCCACAGTAAACCTCTTTCCATGCCACTTAATACTGAGCACAACTTACACTAGATCAGTACCATTAAAGAAACTATTCAATCAGTGAGCAGTTGCACTGCATTTGACTAAAGATGCATTTCATAAAATAGACTTAAAAAGCAAGGGACTTGTGGAGAGGTCAGAAGGTTAAGAAGATTAGAAGAGGGATGAGGAATGGTTCCTGGAAAGGAGGGTATATAACAGATGTCATGTCTGGGCTTAAGGATCCCCACATATCACTGAAACACCAGCAAACATAACCCAGCGGTGTTTCCAATTAACCTCAATGAACTTGATACAGACATCAGCAATAGCTCCTGTCACTGGATGCACACTCAGTCAATGTGATGTCCAGTGTCACACATCCATGTTGGCATATTTATTTGCTGGATTAGGTTTTCAGGGGCTTTTTCAATCTATATAAGGGCATGTTGTTTTCTACTTATATGAAAATGTACCCATTTTCTGGTCAAATTGTCAATAAAATCGATTCATTCTTTTTTTAGTTAAGAATGTACTACCTTTTACTATCAACATCCACCAGTATTTACATAATAACTAGTATATTTTACATGATCAATTATCAATTAATATCAATTATGATCAATTATATATCTATGTATGTATGTATATATATATATATATATATATATATATATATAGGATAGTGTGATAAAAGGGATGTCTTCCCACGACGAATAGAAAGAGGAAGCCCAGCATAAGCTCATTTGTGTTGATATTATTTCTTGTGTAACACATCAAAATTACATCAAGACAACAAATAAAATAGGAGCAAATCCACAACAAAGCCTTAAACGTCACCAAAGTCAGGTCAGTGTGGTTGTCTGGTAGCCAGTCTCTGGGCTGAAAGACTTATGTCTTCATTAAGAGGACTAAAATCACCAGCTGAGGACACAACTGCATGTAACTGCATGTAACTGCAATATAAATGAATGCACACTGATGAAGTAAACTGGGAAATGTCATCATTCATTTATATTGTCTACACTGAAACATATTTTCTATAGGACGCATACTTATAATAGCAAATCAGCTGTGTGGCTCATAAAAACAAACAAAATATGACAGCCAAAATTTTTGAGGATCTCTGGAGATCTGCTGGAAGGGTTTATTTTTTTAACTAACATGAGCAAATAATATGTTGTTTGAATTATTTTACTATTATACCAAATTTTTGTGATATAAACAGCATTACCTCCACCACAACTGAACATCATCTCATGTTGTGTGATCTAAATAAAGGCTTTAATTGTAACCAGGATCTGTATGGAAGGGGATAGTCCTGAGCTGTTGATTTGGGGCTCAGAGACTCAAATCCCTCTTTAACGACTTAAACATGCATTGAAAGGTAATAGCCTAAGTTAACCTGCCCCACCCATCACTCCATCTCTGCTACAGTCTGTGGGTCATTCCACGCTCTACATTTGAGATCTTCACTCACAGAAAGCTTTATATCAGATGCTGGTCTTTCTCTGTTAGCACTGGCTACTTGATTCTTAAAAGAAATCTCTGGGCTATTGGTCGATCCGTTGGTGACATTACAGATATTTATGTGTCTTTATTGAAAGCACCTAACAAAAGATAGAAAGAACCATCTTGTTAATAGTAAATACACAAGTTTTTGTGTTTGGTCTAAAGAACAATACTTGTTTGCCTGAACCCTGCCTGAGTTTTCCACCAGCAGTCAGAAATGGGGAACGCCAAAAGCAGCGCTATGTCCAAGGTCATCTTGGAGGATCTGAAACTTAACACCAAGTTTACAGAAGAAGAGTTAACACAGTGGTATGAGAATTTCCAGAAGCAGTGCCCAACCGGCCGAATCACACCAGGCGAGTTTACAAAGATCTACGAGCGCTTCTTCCCAGACAGTGACACCTCGTCATATGCCCAGCATGTTTTCCGCTCCTTTGATACAAATGATGATGGAACTCTGGATTTCAAGGAATACATTATTGCCCTACATATGACATCAACTGGAAAGACGGAGCGCAAACTAGAGTGGGCCTTCTCGCTCTTTGATGTCGATAAGAATGGCTACATAACCAAGGCAGAAGTGAAGGAAATCTGCCAGGTAGGTTGCATATGTGGTACTGTTGTGTTTTACTTCTTCAATATCAGTGAGTTGATAAGATATTTATTTATGGTACTGTTAATATTTGCCACAGCTTTTACTTTTACAATTTTAAATTACTATTTTTCAGTGTGGAGTAATTTGAATATTTGAAAGAAAATATCTGTGTAGTCACATACCTTAAAGTTCTGGATACAAGTATTAAACAGTTTGACCATAATAAAGAGAAAATAGTACGGTTCACTGAGCGTCACTGTATGGGGTAAGTTGTCACAATGAAACAGTAAAACAATCACAAAACACAAAACAATTAATAAAATAGCAAAAATTAAAAGGTAACATGCAAGCAAATTTAAGCACTGTTTTCAGCAAACGCATATTGTATTCAATGAATTTATAATATTTGACTGAACTACTTGACTGATTTGAATTTCAATGTGACAACTGGCCTTTACATTACATTTTTAGAAAAAGACACTGAGAACTCAATTCGTATTACCTTAGAATTGCATTATATAGCTGACCCTTGTCTGAGTATATGCCAGGGTAGTTATACTGTGTTTGCTTACGTACCAGCTATTATAAAGGTATGATGAGATAGGAATTTAGTTTAAAGGATCGAATTCACCAAAATTTATGTTTTTTATGAGAGTTTTGTCCTGTGAAATCAACATACAAAACCACTGCTAGAGAAAATACACATTTGTTTAACTGGATTTTTGGAACAGATACTGAGATACAGGGCAGTTCATACAGTAACATTCAAATTCTGTTTGCCTACTTGAACATGAGCTCAAAATTAAAAAGAATCTGAATGTCTCATAAGCTTTGACTTAATAAATCAGTGCCTTATAGTTCAGGGCTAACAGAATCCTCTTTCTGATGGGTTATCCCAAAAATAACCCATCACATAATTGGTCTAGTGCTTCAATAATAAACATACACAGACCTCCAAGAGAAAATATTTCATTCACCAGGAAAAGAGGACAGTAGTGGCAAGATGCCAAGAGTTGAGAAACAGTCAACTAATATATATAACTGAGACAACAAACAACAACAACAACAACAAAACCAATAAAAAAATATTCAAAACCTTCTTTAAACAATAAATGAATGTTTAAACAAACACTCAAATTTATTTTAAACTTATATCCCTCAGTTATTTTATTATGTCGATATCTGGGTTCACAATTTATAGTTCAACTATAGTTATCTGGAGATAGCAGTTCTTTGAGTTTAAAGCAAGAGATTAACTTAATAATTAACTTAAGTAATTTACAGTTATATCTGCCTTAGCAGCAACAGGATGACAAGTCATATAGATACTATTGGACTCAGTTTAGAAAGTAATAAATCAACCATTGTTCCATTTATTGTTTTCTTAACAGAACTGATCTCAATCTCATGTTTAACAATGAACAAACTGTGGCATCACTTTGTAGATGTTGTGCCAATGATAGTGTGTAAAAGAGCATTAAAGATTAAGAAGAGCTGTGCTTGAGGCCAGTGAGTGGTTTTGGCAGGAGATTTGGCACTGCGTCTAATCTGTATTATTCTTATGTGTCTTAAGTGTCAGAGATAAATGTCTCCTGAGCTCACAGGCCAACTTCGGAAGATCTGCTGTAGTCAATCACAATTAAAGTCTATGGAGGTGTCCTTAAGCATGAGTGGTCCTGACCTCACCACAAATATAATCAGAAGCCCAGATGGTTGTTGATGTCACACTCTTAAGTAACTAATGACATGAGCTTTATTATCGCAGACTTTCATGGAGAAACCAAAAGCCTGTGTGACAATCAATTATTTTGCATAAGGTGAAATATTTCCTGACTTATATCAAGATGCAAGGTGTTAACTCTTAATGCTGTGAACAAAAACAAATTAAATTGTATTGCCTAATAGTTTTGAGCGAGATTAGTTGGATTCTTGTCACAGCAGTTAATTCACATGCTTTCAACTGTATTTAAATGCACACATTTTAAAACCAAACACCATTACAACATCTCCATTTCAAGCCTGTTTACAAATTTCTGCATATTTACATTTAGGCATTTGGCAGACGCTTTTATCCAAAGCGACTTACATTGCATTATACTACACATTGATCACTATACATTGAGTATGTGCAATCCCTGGGATCGAACCCATGACCTTGGCATTGTTAATGCCATGCTCTAACCACTGAGCTACAGGAAAGTATTTTGTTAGTTGTTATGTTTGATAATTAAACATTATTTTTGGATGATCTGTGTCATTCCAATATTAAGGTAGTGTTTCTAACATAATATTATGTTGTTTAGAGCTCTGAAATTGATCATTATTATTAACAATTGACAATAATTGACAATTACATTTTAGATCTCCTTTCCTACATTTTCTCCATCTTTAGGCCATTTTTAAGCTGATTCCCAAAGAGGAACAACAGAAGCTTCCAGAAGATGAGAACACTCCAGAAAAGAGAGCAGACAAACTGTGGTCTTTCTTCGATAAGAAAGAAAATGGTAATAGTTTTAACATATTTGAAAATCCTTATATTATCATCTATTAATGGACACATGGTACTTTTAGTTGAATATATGTGTGCATATATGAGGGTGTGACTGTGTGAGTTTATCCAGTAATACTGATGGCTATTCTCCACACTCTGTGTCTGTTTTACTCACAGAACGGCTGGCTGAGGGTGAGTTTATTCAGGGCATTCTTGACAATGAAGATGCTCTCCACTTCATTCAATATGAGCCCCAAAAGTAAGACAAATAAAGAGAAAGAACAATACAGTTATATTTTTGCTTTCATATTGCTTGTTGTCATGAGCCATTCTTTTTATTTTCATTTTGTTGTAACGTTCTCCCTTTCAACCCTTTCAAACATTAGTTTGTTTTCTTTCACTAGCTGTACATTCTCAAATTATTTTGTAAATATGATTCCAAAAAAAGGTCCATTACATCCCTTATGTTTTCAGTGAGACCTTGAATTAAGGCATGACAGCAGTGGCAGAATAGGTTATATTTATTCTCAGTAATGGCTGTAATGTATTGACTGATAGTGAGGCTTGTTGGAACAAACTAATGTGTTGAACCAATGTGGTGATAAAAGAGAATAACAGAGTTTAGCCAGATGTTGACAGATTACAGATTTTAATGATGCTGCTCAGCAAAAACATAATGTGAAATATTGTTCCAATGTAAAATAAATTCAAATAAGCATGATATATTAATTTCTGTTTTCATTTATGTTAAAGACTAGTATAGCCACATAATTGTAACCTTTTCTCCCAGATAATTTGTGTGCAGTTAAATAAAACTAAAACTTTAAAAAATGTCTTATATGACTCTCAATATTCTGTGTGCATGTGTACCTGTTTGTGTGTACTGTAACAGTTTAGGTAAGTTAAACAGGCTAGAAAACCACTAGCATGGCCAGCAAATAAATCTCTGTTTGCTAAGAGAGGTTTACCATGCGTGTGGCAATATTTACCCTTAATCCCGGATTGTCTCTGTGTGCGCCAAACGCAAAGTGGATGCAGACAGTGTTCAACACTGTTCTGCTGTGAGCACAGGTAAATGTAAGCGTCTGTATAAGTAGATCTGTGTCTGTTAAACATTTCTAAAAACTTTTCATAACTTTACTGGCTGTTTTTAGGCTGTATTTAGATTGTAAAGTATGAAGTTAGAATTGTTGCAAAATTCTAAATAAATACCTTATGATCCACAAATAAATCTAAAGCGATTGACAAAAACAAAGCATATTCACAAAATAAATAGAATGAGATCTACAAACATGATTTATATTCACAAGTAAAAAAATTAGAATTGCAAATAAAAAACATACTTACAAATATTTTTTTTATTTTACAAACACAACTTTGACTGGCATTTATTTGTGAATCGCGTACTGTGCATTTGTAGATCGCTGCGCGTATTTGTGGATTGCTCTCTGTGCATTTGTAGATCGCTGCGCGTATTTGTGGATTTTGAAACATTTCAAGCCTCAAGACGCACACTGATCTACAAATGCATGGACTCCACCCACCTTCTACTTAAACCAATCAGATACCGCCCACGTGTGGCTGACCAATCGTTGCACGTTCTCGCTCCAACCAATCACGTTTTGCCTTACAATCAGTGCGGGACCAGCCGTAATTCAG